>PVIH01014629.1:0-52928 GCA_004025045.1 Sigmodon hispidus | reverse complement strand
AGTAACGGTAGTAATTCTTCTTTGAATGTCTGGTAGAATTTGGCACTGAAACCATCTGGAACAGGGCTTTTATTTTTGGGGAGGCTTTTAATGACAGCTTCAATTTCCTTAAGGGTTATAAGCCTGTTTAAGTAATTAATCTGATCTTCATTTAATTTTGGTAGATGGCACCTGTCCAGAAAGCTGTCCATTTCTTCTATGTTTTCCTTTTTGTGGAATATAGATTTTCAAAATATGACCTGATAATTCTCTGTATTTCCTGGGGGTCTGTTGTTATGTCCCCCTTTTCCTTTCTGCTTTTGTTGATTTGAACACTCTCTCTTTGTTTTTTGATTAGTTTGGCTAAGGGCTTATCTATCTTGTTAACTTTCTCAAAGAACCAACTCTTAGATTCGTTGATTCTTTGTATTGTTCTTTTTGTTTCAATTGTATTGATTTCAGCTCTAAGTTTGATTATTTCCTGCCATCTACTCCTTCTAGGTGAGTTTGCTTCTAATTGTTCTAAGGTTTTCAGCTGCGCTGTTAGGTCCCTAGTGTGGGATTTCTCAAGGTTTTTCATATAGGCATCTAGCGCTATGAATTTTCCTCTTAAGACTGCTTTCATTGTGTCCCACAAGTTTGGATACGTTGTAGATTCATTTTCATTGAATTCTAGGAAGACTTTGATTTCTTTCTTAATTTCTTCCTTTACCCAGAGATGGTTCAGCTGAGTGATGTTTAGTTTCCATGAGTTGGTAGGCTTTCTCTGGGTTTTGATGTTGTTGAATTCTAACTTTAGGCCCTAGTGGTCCAATATGTTACAAGGGATTATTTCCATTTTTTGTATCTGCTGATATTTGCTTTATGACCAGTTATGTGGTCAATTTTGGAGAAAGTTCCATGAGGAGCTGAGAAATATGTATATTCCTTTGCCTTTGGGTGGAACGATCTGTAGATATCTATGAAATCAATTTGCATCATAACCTCATTTAGACTCCTTATTTCTCTGTCGAGGCTCTGTCTGGTTGATCTATCCAGGGTTGAAAGTGGGGTATTGAAGTCTCCCACTATTAGGGTATAAGAATTGATGTGGGATTCGAGCTTTAGTAGTGTTTCTTTTACATATGTAGGTGCCCCTATATTAGGGGCATAAATATTTAAGATTGAAATCTCTTGACCAATTTTTCCTGTGATGGATAAGTAGTGACCATCTTGGTCCCTTTTAATTGTTTTTTGCTTAAAGTCTACTGTGTTAATTATTAGGATTGCAACCCCTGCTTGTTTCTTAGGATCGTTTGACTGGAAAATCTTTTCCCAACCCTTTATTCTAAGCCTGTTTCTGTCTTTGCAGTTGAGGTGTGTTTCTGTAGGCAACAGAAGGATGGCTTCTGTTGTTGTATCCATCTTGTTAGTGTGTGACGTTTTATAGGTGAGTTGAGACCATTGATATTAAGGGAAATTAGTGACCATTGATTCATATTTCCTGCCATTTTGGTGGGAACCTGTTTGTATTTCCTTTTTCTAGGGTATTTTTCTGTGGAATTATTGATTTTTTTGTGATTTCGTGGGTGTATCTGGGGTCCTTAGGTTGGAGTTTTCCCTCTAATACTCTCTGTAGTGCTGGATTGGTAGATAGATATTCTTTCAGGCTGACTTTGTCCTGAAATACCTTGTATACTCCATCTATGGTGATTGATAATTTTGCAGGGTATAGTATTCTAGTTTGGCAGCCATGCTCTTTTAGCATCTGTATAACTGCTGACCAAGCCCTTCTAGCTTTCATCGTTTCCATTGAATAATCAGGTGTTATTCTGATGGGTCTGCCTTTATATGTGAGTTGTCCATTTTCTTTTGCAGCTCTTAAAATTTTTTCTTTGTTCTGTATGTTTTTTGTCTTGATTATAATGTGGTGCACTGACTTTTTTGGGGGATCATATCTATTTGGTGTTCTGTAAGCTTCTTGTATCTTTATAGGCATTTCCTTCTTCAGGTTAGGAAAGTTTTCTTCTATGATTTTATTGAAAACATTATCTGTGCCTTTGAGATGGTATTCTTCTCCATCTTCTATTCCTATTATCTCCAAATTAGGTATTTTCATGGTGTCCCAGATTTCCTGAACATTTTGAGTTATGGCTTTTTTAGTTTCACTATTTTCTTTCACTGATATATCTATTTGAGCTACTGAGTCTTCCACTTCAGAGATTCTATCTTCCATCTCTTGAACTCTGTTCGTTATGCTTGTATCTGTGGTTCCAGCTTTTTTCTTCAGGTTTTCTATTTCCATCTTTGCCTCATTTTGTGCCTTTTTTATTGCTTCTATTTCAGCTTTTAGTTTCTGGCATGTTTCTTTCATAGATTTGTTCATCTCTTCCAATTTTTTGTTTGTATTTTCTTCTATTTCTTTAAGGCTTTTTTTCATATCTTCTTTGAGAGCTTCGATGATCATCAAAAAGGAATTTTTGGTGTTGCTTCCTTCTGTTTCCTCTTTATTGCTCAGTTCAGGTCTTGTATTTGTAAGATCGCCACTCTCTTCTGGAGTTACCATGTTGTTCTTTGTTTTATTATGTAATTTTTTGCACTGACGTTTGCCCATGGCTTTAGTGGTTCACCATTAGATGGCTCCTGGTCTGTTGTGGCACTCGGGTTTGTGTGCCTCCTGTCACCTCTGTGTTCAGGGTCTGAATCTACTGTTCAAGGACCCCTGTAGTTGTCTCTTCGCTCAGTTCGATGTGGTGGTGGGTAGCCGTGCAAATTCCCTCAGCAGGAGCTGTGGGTATGGTGACAGGCAGAGTTTATCTGCCCGCACTCCAGAGTGCGCTAGGACTCTGCAGACAGCACTTGGTCTCAGAAGCAAAACCGGAACCAATGGGAGCTCAAGTCTCCCTCCCTGGCTGAGATATAGGCACTTGGGCCTGATGACCCCTTCTCACCTCTGGGCGGAGTCTGAGTCTGTCCTTCTGGGACCCCTGTAGTTGTCAGTTCCCTCAGTTCGATGTGGCGGTGAGTAGCAGTGCAGATTCCCTCAGCAGGAGCTGTGGCTATGGTGACAGTCAGAGTTTATCTGCCCCCCTGCCCCCCCCCCCCGCTCCAGAGTGCACTGGGACTCTGCAGACAGCACTTGGTCCTGGAAGCAGAACCAGAACCGATGGGCAATAATGTATCTTTAAGAATTGAAATCCCTGGCATGATATTGTGAGACAAAGAACCTCCAAATATGCTGTTGAGTTTCTTTCCTGTCAGTCTTCTATGACTGGACATGGAGCCTGTCCTGAAGAATACTTTGTTTTCCCTGTAAGATTTCCTTGGAAGAAACTAAATTCTCTTTTGCAAGTGGTTATCAGTTGGAGACAGTTTCTGGGTTAGAGATGGAGACTCACGTCCACTTCTCCTTTCAGTTCCAGGATCCTATCTGATGCAGACCTATGCATGCTTGGTGCATGCTGCCTCAGTCTCTATGAGTTCATATGTGCATCTGTTCTTATCAACTTTTGGGGCTGTGTTTTCTTAGTGTCCTCCATTTCACCTGGCTTTTACACTCTTTCCATCTATGAGGACAGGTTTTTGTGTAGCCTCTAAGTATTTTCTAAGGATTATCTCCCTAAACTGAATAAAATCTTGGGGCTAAAGAGATGGCTCAGAGGTTAAGAGCACTTACTGCTCTTGCAGAGGAGCTGGGTTCAGTTTCCAGCACCCACATGGTGGTTCACAGTCATTGGTATCCCTAGCTCCAGGAGATTCACTGCCCTCCTGTGGTCTTCTTAGACATCGGGCACCCATGTTGTACACAAACATGCATAAAAGCAAAGCAAATACATAGAAGAAAAATAAACAAGTCTTTAAAATGCTAAATAACATCCATTTAGAACTTACTATAATCATTAAACCTTGTTGCCTTACCTAGGTTATTGTATCTATTGGTCATAAAATTCCTGGAAAAAATTGTTACAGTTGTTTCTACCTACAGAGAGGCAAGTAAATCCTAGAGCAGAGGTTCTCAATCTTCCCAATGCTACGATCCTTTAATATAATTCTTCATGTTGTGGTAACCCTAACCATAAAAGTATTTTCATTGCTACTTCATAACTGTAATTTTGTTACTGTTATAAATGACAATATATGTAGGATATCTGATTTTCGACCCTTTGAAAGGATTGTTTGACCTTCAAAGGAATTGTGACCCTCGGGCTGAGAACCACTGCCTAAGAGAATCAGTTGCATAACTAATGTGTTAATAAAACAAGACTTCAAATCATACCTTTCTGACCAGAATTGTTATGTTATTTTTAAAAATCCCTGGGCTTTTACTCTTTTTCTTCTTCAGTTTTTTATTCAATTTAATTATTGTAAACATCTTAGAATCAGATCACCCTTATTCTGGAAGAAATTGCAAACCAGTAATCTCTTACACCCCCATATCTCCCCCCACACACTCCTGTATATACCCTTACATTCCCACACATACACTGCTGTGTACCCCCTTATAATCTCATGTGCTTTCTGATTTGAATGTCACATGTGCAATTCCTAACGAAGTGCTATGCAAGTTTGGGGAAGAATTTAACTTCTATTTTCTTAGAGACTGTGTATGTAATTATATTTATTAGATCCCTAAAATCTAAACTTGTTTTAAATATGGGACTGAACCTCACTGTAGTATTTGCAAAGAACTCTTCCCAGTGTCCCTATGCCAATCCATAGACTTTTAAACACAGATCTGAGGAATTGAGTTATGCAGATATGTAAGGAAGAGAAAATTGAATAGAGGAAACAAAACATGAAGTTAGAACATGCTTGGCATATTTAAGAAATCCAATGAAAGCCTTATAACCTAAGCAAAGTAAGACAGAGACAGGGCATGCCAAGAGCAGGTCTGAGCATAGGCAGTTGCACAGACAGAGTTTTAAGGTCTCTATGTTGAGGAGATCTCTGTACTTTCTTTAATGCTTGACCCTCAGCACTTTCTAATACTTAATAATAATTGTAGTGAGGCGTTTGCCTTTTCATTTTGCAGTGAGAAATACAAATCACAGTAGCATTCCCCTCCTGTGGCTTTGCTTTCTCCAGATCCACATGCTATGTCCAAGCACTGGCCAGATGTATTAAATGGAAATTTTCAGAAAGATAGAAGGTATATTTTTCCATTATTAACAATCTAAATAGTATGATGCAATCTATGCTTTTCTACTGAACTATGAATAGTACAGTGTATCCACACTTTATATACTACCCACCCATTAGCCACCTTGATTATTAGCTCAGTTACCAGACCAACTGTTGTATTATAACACCTCTGCTGTAGATATGCTTATTTTATTTAATAATCATCCCAAAATATAAGGCTAGTGATACCAGCAAAGAGAAGATGCAAAGGGAAGTGATAAACGGCCTCTATTAAGTGAAATATGAAAATTTGCAGTTGGTATATGTTATGTCCAGAGCGGACCCACAGAGAGACTACTAAAGCCAGAAATGTCCAGAATGCAAACATCAAGGTTTATTGGCAGCACATTACAAGCCAGGCAAGGAGCATACTTCAAGCTTCTGTGACAACACAGCAAGAAGTAACTGGTGCCCTTAGCTACGAGAGGTGTTTTTTTGTTTTTATAGGAAAAAGCTACAACAAAGTTGGTTGCTTGGGCAACTGAGCACAGTGCTGACATGCTACTGATTGGCTCATGCTTAGGGTCTTTCTGCCCCAGAGTATCTTTTGACCCCACTTGGATGGATCCCACGGGAACCCTACCTGGGGTGGCTGGTTTTTCCCAGAACTAGTCAAGTGAGAATCTATTCCTTTCCCAGACCTGGGCTGATGTCTTGGCTGATCTTCCAGAGCTAAGCAGGTATTCTTCTCTCAGAACTGGGGAGGCACCCTGCTACGTCTATTCTTTTAGGACATGTTCTTTTCCCAGGATTGATCAGGCATGACTATTCTTCTCCCAGACCTGGACAGCACCCCCTTGCCAGAAATGACAAACTAAACTTTATTTTACCTTTTTATAAAATAGCTACTAGAATGCACAATGGGATTTCTTGAGCTAAGTTTTCTCTCTTCAGTATACATGTATAAGAAAATACTATTTGTAGAGTTTTAAGCATTCACTAGAGTTTCTCGGAAGTGGTTACTACTATATGCAATTAGTACTGAGTCAGATAAATAGCAAGGAGCTAATTGTTGTGGAGTTAGCCACTGGCCAATTCTGAGAACTTTTACTATAATTCTGGATAGAAGGAGAAGCCATTGAGGTGCTTTTTGTTGTTGTTATTTTTTTAATTTGTTTGCTTTTCCTTTCAAGAAAAAGAGTTTTATTAATGCATCTGTGATGGCTAAAGAAATGCCATTTTTGTGCTAGCCATTCATGTTTTTTTTTTTTAAAAAAAAATATTCCCATACCCACTGCTCCCTCTCCCTGTTTTCCCTTAGCCTCCTGCCTTCATTTCCTAGAGAAGACAAGGCATCCCAAGGCGAGTCAGTTGAGTCTGGCATATCCAGCTGAGGCAGGACCAAGTCCCTCCCAAGTATCAAGGCTGAGAAAGGTGTTTTTGCTCCAGGTTCCAGATCCATTCCATGAAGGTTGTCAGCTGTCATTTCAGAGTCTTTGAGTTCCCAACAGCACAGGACTGACTGTTCCATGGGTGTCCGTCCCCATCATGATCCTGATCTCTCCACTCATGCAATCTTTCTTCCTTCTCTTCAGCTGAACCAGTGGCTCAGCCAGGTGTTTAGCTATGGTTCTTTGCATCTGCCTCCATCAGCTGCTGGTTGAAGGCTCTATAATGGCAATTAGGGTGGTCATTCATGTGATAATAGATAAAGGCCAATTTAAGCATCCTCTCCACTATTGCTTGGAGTCCCAGTTAGGCTCATCTTGTGGGTTCTTGTGTGTTCCCTAGCACCAAGGAACTTCTTTCTAATTTCTCAAGAATTTCTCTCTAATCCTGCAATAGCTCCCTCTATCAGGATATCCATTTCTTTGCTCTTCTTCTCTGCTGCTCCCCACCTAGTTCCACATCCCATTCTCTCTTGTTCACTGAGGTGTTTTTAACAGTGCAATGAAAATATCTAATCATTTATTTAATTTAAGACACTCTGGCTTTTGCTATTAGTTTGGATCTGGGACCTGAGCTCTTGGAATAGTAGAAGCCCACAGAAAGGTGAGCTTGGGATTCCAGACATAAGGAGTCTGTCTGTGGAGCTGTCAAAGTTGAGTAGGTAGATATGTGAGTCTGAGGATGGGTAACAAGGTTCAGGCTAGAGACATGACACTTAAGAAATAAGGAAATGAGATGGAACTGGGTGACGATACAGAGCAGAAGGAAGATCACACCAAGTGAGAGCCTGGGGTTAAAGAGCAGCTCTGTTTGTGCCAAGAAGCCATGTGTGTCAAATGTCAATACCAATGAGGGGTCAGATACACCTGAGGAATTGCCTGTCCACAGAATTAGCAAGGTGGGGCTTTTTAAAATGCCTTACTACATCACTGAATGTGTGTCTCGGTGGTTAAGAGTGCAGGCTGCTCCTCCAGAAGACTAGGGTTCAAAACCCAACATCCAAATGATGCCTCACGGTCATCTCTAACTCCCATTGCAGGGGAATCCAGTGTCCATTTCTAGCCTCCATTGCCACTGCATGCACACAGTGCACAGACATACATGCCAGCATACCCATACACATAAAGTAAAATAATTAAAAATAAATAAATAAAATAAAATGCTTTGTTGTGATATTGGGATCCTATTCAACAAATTGTGAGATTTAACTTTGTCAATACTTTATGAACTTTTACATTGATATTTAGATATTAACTTAAATTATCCTTTACCTTTTATAGTTTTATCACATCCAGCCCTACTAATACTGCAACCCAGGCCCCTGTTGCCTCAGGACTGGATATTGAGTAAGCTCTAAATTTCCCTTGTTTGGTCCTTCCAACAGCCCATCCCTATTAGTCATTCTGGAACAAAGCTTTTCTTAATGAGGCCCCAGATTCTCTGGCTTTTCTCCCAGCATACCAAGAATTTTCTCTCAACCATTTCCTCACTTATTTTTTTAAGAGAAAAGTCCCCTACACAAGATCATGTGTTTGAACAACTGGTTTCCAGATGGTAAAGCTATTTGATGAGGTTGTAGAATATTTTGGACATAGAACCTAGCCAGCAGACTAGTTCATAGGGCTGATCCCCACATCATACGGCCCCACATGGGACCATCTTTCTGTTCCCTGACTGCAGCAGCAATGTCATTGATGTCTTATGCTCCCACAGCTGCAGAAGTGGGCTGTTCACCCTTCCATGCATTCCCTGTGGTTGTGGGTTATATTTCCTGAACCACAAAGCAAAATATATCATTCTTCCATCAAGACATTTCTGTCAGGTATGCTATCACAGCCACAAGAAATGTCACTAATAGACCTACCTAGCAGAGTCATGTCCTTCTGACATGCCATTATATGTCTGTCAACACCATTTTTCAACACCAGAGAGAAGAACCCTCCAGTACAGCTGTGGGTGAGAATGATTCAAAGGGTCTCTTCCATTCATCATAACTTGATGGGCTCAGTCTCTGTTTATTTACAAGGAAACAAGATATATTGAATAACAATAGCATTGATTAAATGGTATAAAGAACTGATGTTTTCTAAGAAAATAAAAGGTATCAAATGGTCGAAGTTATGTTCATGCAAGGATGCTGCACAACAACCAGAAATCTTGTTTGCTGTTTTATGTTTGGGAAGTTGTTCTGCAATCTCTTATAAACAAATATTTCATTCAGGACCCAGTAATCTCACTTGCAAGTGTTTACTCCAATGGGATTCAAATAATATGTTTATAATAGCATTATTAATGTTTATAGATTCATAATCTCCAAATGTTTGGAGATTCATAATCTCCAAAATTAGAAGTAATCTAAATAGCCATGAAATGATGAAGAGATAATTAGAGTTATCCTCTTAAATTAAAAAACAAAATCCTAAGTCCAAGTATATAGGACAACATGCAGAATCTCAAAACAAAGTGATGGGAAACAGGCTGGCAGTGACCTTCACGAGGACGCCATGACAGAATCAATTATCCAAAGTCATAACACACTCTTATAAGCAGTGAATTTTGCTATTTATTTGTGTTCTAATGAATCTAATTTTAAAAGTATACCTCCATGGGGGTAGTACTTCATTTACTGACCTACCTTTAGTATCTATAACTATAAACAACAGTTATAAAAATTGTTAATAAGAGTAAAGATAGGAAAGAACAAAGGAAAGAAAGAAAAGGGAAAGGAAGGAGGAAGGAGTAGTACAGCCAGAAGAAAAAGGAAGGAGAAAGGGAAATCTAACTTGACAATTCTTATGATTATTAAATATGTACACTCAAGAATTAAAATATAGCTCATCATATATATGATTTCAGAATTTACATATTAAACATTTGACTTGAAGTTTATCATCTGTTGTATCTTTGGATTTGTTTTTTATAGTCTAGAATATGTCACTACTTGACTGCAAACATAGGAAACATAGAAAATGCATACTTTTATATATCAAAGTAGTTGTAACCTAGAAATTCAAAACCAGTAGTTCAAACACACATCCAAGTCTCTTGATATAGAACAGTAGTAAGTTCAAGCAAAAAATAATTTAAAATATTAAAGAGAATTGCTTCTAAATTACCAGTGTGTTTTGTGCCCAATCTCTGCTATATTGTTAAGTGAACACAGGCTCTGTATAGTCCTGGGGCATAAGGTATGTAAGATAGTTTTGTTAGTATCAAACTGAAAAAAAAAACCAGGAATGGGCTGCAGACAAGAACAAATGACCTAGTAAGAGAGAAGAAGAAAGGAAAGGTACTAAAAAAGAAAGATGTTAGCAGTTAGTACTCTAATCAACAAACAAGACCAAGACACAGGAGGGTAGGTTCTTATAGAGGAAACCTGTCATTAAATATAAAATGAATTTTTATAATTTTTTTAAAAAATGAAAACCATCAATAATATTTTGTGAAATGCTTGTGAGACAGTTGAAACATCTGAATGCCCAGTTTAGAATCATTATCATTATCAGCCTGTCTTTCAATGTTAGCTACAGTCTGTCACTATTAAATCAAGCCACCTCAAGTCCCTTGTAAGTTTGTGCAACAGGCCAAACCTCCCTTTCAGTCTCGAGGTGAAAACACAGACCCTACCTTTCTGAGAAGGGGCAGTCATAAATAATGTAGTAGATAAACCGTGATTGATGATCAGGTAATGTGACCAGGAAAATAAATAGATTTTTACAAGAACCAAAACAACACATAAGCAAGCACACATGAGAATACTCAATCTCACTTGGAACTGGAGTGGCTCCCTTTCAATCCTTAGCTTTGTTAGTAACATAGGAATCCCTAGTACTGTAAGCATCCTCAGAGGACACTTGTACATGTCACTGTTGGGAGTATAAACTATTACATTATTCTGAAAAAAGTTTTGAAACTATTTACCTGGCCTGTCTATAATGTTTATATATTTTTTTAAAAAAACAAAATTTTATTTATTTAATGATTTGCCTTGGTGTTTGCCTGGAACTGGAACTACAGACAGTTGTTAACTGCCATGTGGGTTCTGAGAATTGAACCTTGGTCCTCTGGAAGAGCAGTTGGTGTTTTTAACCGCTGAGCCATCTCTCCAGCCCCAATATTTATATTTTTTGAAAAGTCATTATATACTCAGATGGTCATCCAGTAAATAATCAGGAATATAGGAAAATAGCTAGCAAAATGTCAAGAACTGCATTTTTTGTTCAGCAAAAAAAAGAAAAACAGTTTAAATCCTCAACATCAGAGCAAGAAACAAGAACATGAGTGATTTATAACATCACAATATATAACATTTTCAAATGATATTTTTTCAAAACCATTTATGAGAAAAAATTGTTAAACTACGATACTAAATCCAGATTCAAAATGAAGTACTTGGCATATCTAAGCTACAAAATATTCATAAATGACCGGAGAGGCTGGAGACTTGGTCAGCAGTTTTTGAGCACTGGCTGCTCCTACAGAAGACTGGGGTTCATTTAATTCCTAGCACCCACATGCTTTCTTACAACCTTCTCTAACTCCATTTCTAGGGGACCTGGTCACTTTCTTGACCTCCACAGCCACCACACATGCACTTCATGCACAAACATGCATACATGCAAATATACATATACATAAAATAAGAAATTTTTAAAGATTGAAAATAAATAATCAAAAATCTTAACAATAGCTCTCTAGGGACAACAAAATTGTGCTTATTGACTCTCTGGTGTTTTATTTATATATTTTACTTAATACTTCTATTTGTTACATGGAAATACACTAAAAATCATGTCATGGACCACATTTAAATATCAATTAGCAAAAAACCTACAAAAAAATTTTACACCATGTGCAAGAATATAGCTCAGTTGCATAGTGTAAGCCTAGTGGGCACACAGGCTTGGGTTCAATGGCCAGCATATAAAAAGCCAGAAGCATACCTAAGGTGTAACACCATTTCCATAAGGTACAAAAACTGAGGAAAGTGAAACTTGGTTAGAAGTGAGGACAGAGAGGCTCCTCTCCCAGTGTAAGGTAGGAAGTAGCAGAGAGTGTGGGGAGGGATGATGGATGCAGGCTCCTTAAGATTATTTACTTTTCAAAGATGAATAATTCTGCTCATTTGTGACAAAGCATGTCTCTGTATTTCATAACTAAAATTTGTTTTAAGACAAGAATTCTATGCTACTTTCCAGAGGAAAAAAAAAAGGCCAAATTGAATATTTAAAAGGCAAAAGAACATCATCCAATTGATCTTTTTTCTTAGTAAAGAATTTAATATATCCTACCATAGCAAGCAACATAGTTAAAATACAGCAAGAAAAATAAATAAAAGTTCAGCACATGGCTCTGGGACAAAGTTCGGTCTGTGGTGCATGTCTCCACACACTCCTTAGCAGACAGAACTAGAGTTTGGCTGTGAGGGGCTCCTCCAGCTGCATCTAAAAGAGGGGGCATAACATGGCGACCCCACCTCCAACTGCATCAACAGAGGACTAAGGACTTTGAAATCCAGACTCAGACTCCGCCCAGAGCTGATGTGAGGTCAGCAGGCCCCAGCTCCTGAATTCCTGCCTAGGAAAATTGTGTTCTTAGACTAGGTTTGGACTGTGATGTGTCTCTCCACACACTCCTTAGCACACAGGAATAGTGTTTGGCTGTGAGGGGCTCCTCCAGCTGCTATTAAAACAGGGGACCTTGCACGGCCACTCCACCTCCAACTGCATCATCAGAGAAGAACTGAGGTCTTGAAATTCAGACCCCTGCCCAGAGCAGAGTCAGAGATTGAGAAGACCCCTTGCTCAGAGGTGACAGGAGACACACAAGCCCTCTTGTCACAACTAACCAGGAGCCACCTAATCATGAAACACTGAAGCCATGGGCAGATGCCAGTGCAAAAATATATATAATAATATAAGAACAACAAGGTAACTCTAGAAGAAAGTGGTGGTTCTACAACTACAAGACCTGAACAGAGCAATGAAGAGGAAGCAGAAGGAAGCAACAACAAAAACACCTTTATGAAGCTCATTGAAGCCCTCAAAGAAGATATGAGAAATTCTCTTAAAGAAATAGAAGAAAATACAAACAAAAAAATTGGAAGAGATGAACAAATCTATGAAAGAAAACCAAGAAAAGGTAAACAAAAAATGAAAGAAACATGCCAGGAACTAAAAACTAAAATAGAAGCAATAAAAAAGGCACAAAATGAGGCAAAGATGGAAATAGAAAACCTGAAGAAAAAAGCTGGAACCACAGATACAAGCATTACCAACCAAATCCAACAGATGGAAGACAGAATCTATGAAGTGGAAGACTCAGTAGCTGAAATAGATATATCAGTCAAAGAAAATACTAAAACCAAAAAATCCATAACACAAAATGTTCAGGAAATCTGAGAGACCGTGAAAAGTCCTAACTTGAGAATAATAGGAATAGAAGAAGGAGAAGAATACCAGCTGAAAGGCACAGATAATGATTTCAATAAAATCATAGAAGAAAACTACCCTAACCTGAAGATGGAAATGCCTACAAAGACACAAGAAGCTTACAGAACACCAAATAGATATGATCCCCTAAAAAAGTCAGCTTGCCACATAATAATTAAGCTACAAAACATACAGAACAAAGAAAAAATTTTAAGAGCTGCTAAAGAAAAGGGCCAACTTACATATAAAGGCAGAACCATCAGAATAGCACCATCAGAACAGCACCTGACTATTCAATGGAAACGATGAAAGCGAGAAGGGCTTGGTCAGAAGTTATACAGACGCTAAAAGAGCAGGGCTGCCAAGCTAGAATACTATACCCTGCAAAATTATCAATCACCATAGATGGAGTAAACAAGGTATTTCATGACAAAGACAGACTGCAACAATACCTATCTACCAATCTGGCCCTCCAGAAAGTTGTAGAGAGAAAACTCCAACCTAAGGACCCCAGATACACCCAGGAAACCACAATCAATAATCTCACAGAAGAATATCCCAGAGAAAGGAAATACAAACAAGTTACCACCAAAAATAGCAGGAAATCTCAATGAGTGTTCAATATCAATGGACTCAACTCACCTATAAAAAAGACACTCACTAACAAGATGGATACAAAAACAGAAGCCATTATTCTGTTGTCTACAAGAAACACACTTCAACCGGAAAGACAGACACAGGCTTAGAGTAAAGGTTTGGGAAAAGATTTTCCAGTCAAATGGTCCTAAGAAACAAGCTGGGGTTGCCATCCTAATATCTAACAAAGTAGACTTTAAGCTAAAAGCAATTAAAAGAGACCAAGTTGCTCACTACTTATTCATCACAGGAAAAATTGGTCAAGAGGAGATTTCAATCCTGAATATTTATGCCCCTAATATACAGCATCTACCTATGTAAAAGAAACACTGCTAAAGCTCAAATCCTACATCAATTCTCACAACTTAATAGTGGGAGACTTAAATACCCCATTTTCACCACTGGATAGGTCAACCAGACAGAGACTCAACAGACAAATAAGGAGTGTAACAGAGATTATGATACAAATGGATTTAATAGATATCTACAGAAGCTTCCACCCAAATGCAAAGGAATACTTATTTCTCAGCTCCTCATGGAACTTTCTCCAAACCTGACCACATAATTGGTCATAAAGCAAATATCAACAGATACAAAAAAATGAAAATAATACCTTGTAACATATCAGACCACAACGACCTAAAGTTAGAGTTCAACAACATCAAAAATCAAAGAAACCCTCCAACTCATGGAAACTAAACATCACTCAGCTGAACCACTTCTGGGTCAAGGAAGAAATTAAGAAAGAAATCAAAGTCTTCATAGAATTTAATGAAAATGAATCCACAACGTATCCAAACTTGTGGGACACAATGAAAGCAGTCTCTAGAGGAAAATTCATAGCACTAGATGCCTATATAAATAAAAAAAACCTTGAGAAATCCCACACTAGAGACCTAACAGCTCAGCTGAAAGCCTTAGAACAATTAGAAACAAACTCACCTAGAAGGAGTAGGTGGCAGGAAATAAACTTAGAGCTGAAATCAATAAAATTGAAACAAAAAGAACAATACAAATAATCAATGAATCTAAGAGTTGGTTCTTTGAGAAAGTCAACAAGATAGATAAACCCTTAGCCAAACTAATCAAAAATCAGAGATAGTATCCAAATAAATAAAATCAGAAATGAAAAGGAGGACATAACAACAGACCCCCAGGAAATCCAGAGAATTATCAGATCATATTTTGAAAATCTGTATTCCACAAAAATAGAAAGCCTAGAAGAAACGGACAACTTTTTGGACAGTTACCATTTACCAAAATTAAAAGAAGACCAGATTAATTACCTAAACAGGCCTATAACCATTAAGGAAATTGAAGCTGTCATTAAAAGCCTCCCCAAAAATAAAAGCCCTGGTCCAGATGGTTTCATTACAGAATTCTACCAGACATTCAAAGAAGAATTACTACCGTTACTCCTCAAACTATTTCACACAGTAGAAACTAAAAGAATATTGCCAAATTCCTTTTATGAGGCCACAGTTACCCTAATACCCAAGCCACTCAAAGACACAACAAAGAAGGAGAATTAAAGACCAATTTCCCTCATGAATATTGATGCTAAAATTCTCAACAAAATTTTAGCAAACTGTATACAACAATATATAAAAAATATCATCCACCATGACCAAGTAGGCTTCATCCCAGAAATACAGGGTTTAGCATACCATAAATGTTATCCATTATATAAACAAGCTAAAGGAACAAAATCACATGATACTAAAAAGCCTTTGACAAAATCCAACAACCCTTTATGATAAAAAGCTCTGGAGGGATCAGAAATGCAGGGACAATATCTCAATATAATAAAGGCGATCTACAAGAAGCCAACAGTCACCATCAAAATTAATGGAGAAAAACTCAAAGCAATCCCACTAAAATTAGGAACTAGACAAGGATGTCCTCTCTCCCCTTATCTATTCAATATAGTTCTCGAAGTTTTAGCTAAAGCAATAAGAGAACAAAAAGATATTAAGGGGGTAAAAATTGGAAAAGAAGAAGTGAAACTATCTCTATTTGCAGATGATATGACTGTTTAAATAAGTGATCCACAAAATTCTTCCAAGGAACTACAGCTGATAAATACCTTCAGCAATGTATCAGGACATAACATTAACTCAAAGAAATCAGTAGCCCTTCTATACACTAAAGATAGAAGGGTGAAAAAGAAATAAAGGAAACATCACCCTTTATAATAGCTGCAAATAGTATTAAATACCTTGGAGTAACTATAACCAAAGAGGTAACAGACCTATTTGACAAAAATTTTAAATCTCTGAAGAAAGAAATTAAAGAGGATATCAGAAAATGGAAAGCTCTCCCATGTCCTGGATACGTAGCATCAACATAGTGAAAATGGAAATTCTACCATTCAATGCGCTGCCCATCAAAATCCCAACACAATATTTTTGGGACCTTGAAAGAACAATACTCAATTTCATTTGGAATGACAGGAAAGCCAGGATTGCCAAAACAATTTTACTCAACAAAAGATCCTCAGGAGATATCACCATCCCTGACTTCAAGTTATACTATAGAGCTACATTAATAAAAACAGCCTGCTACTGGCATAAAAACAGGCTTGTGGATCAATGGAATAGAACTGAGGATCCAGACATTAACATAAAAACTTATGAACACCTGATCTTTGACAAAGAGGCCCAAAATATTCAATGGAAAACAGATAGTATATTTAACAAATGATGTTGGCATAGCTGGATGGAAGTGTGTAGAAAAATGCAAATAGATCCAAGCCTGTCACCCTGCACAAAACTCAAATCCAAGTGGATCAAAGACCTCAACATTAACTCAGCCACTTTAAACTTGATAGAAAAGAAAGTGGTAAATACACTTCTATGAATTGGCCCAGGCTACCACTTCCTAAATATGACACCAGTGGCACAGACACTAAGACCAACAATCAATAAGTGGGATCTCCGGAAGCTGAGAAGCTTCTGTAAAGCCAAGGACACTGTCAATAGGACTAAGCGACAGCCTAGAGAATGGGAAAAGATTTTCACCAGCCCTACAAGTCATAGAGGATTGATGTGTAAGATAAAGAACTCAAGAATCTAGAGCCCAAAACCTTGAATAACCCAATCAAAAAAATGGGGTTCAGATCTAAAAAGGGAATTCTCAGCATAAGAATTACAAATGTCTGAAAGACACTTGAAAAAGTGCTCATCATCTTTAGCCATCAGAGAAATGCAAATCAAAACAACTTTGAGATACCACCTGACAGCTGTTAGATTGGCTAAGATAAAAGACACAGATGACAGCCTATGCTGGAGAGGATGTGGAGCAAGGGGAACACTCCTCCATTCTTGGTGGGAGTGTAAGCTTGTTCAACCACTATGGAATGCATTATGACAGTTTCTCAGAAAATAGAGAATCAATCTCCCCAAGGACCCAGCAATACCACTTCTGGGTGTATACCCTAAAGATGAACAGTAGCACCTCAATGGCATTAGCTCAACTATGATTATAGCAGCATTATTTGTAATAGCAAGAACCTGGAAACAACCTAGATGCCCCTCAACTGAAGAGTAGATTAACAAACTGTGGTACATGTACACAATGGAGTACTACTCAGCAGTAAGAAAAATGATATCCTAAAATTTGCAGGCAAATGGATAGATTTGGAGAATATTCTCCTGATCGAGTTATCACAAACCCTGAAAGATAAGCAGGGGATGTACTCTAAACAAACAAACAGAAACACAAAGAAAGAAAGAAAGAAAGAAAGAAAGAAAGAAAGAAAGAAAGAAAGAAAGAAAGAAAAAAAGCAAAGCATGCCCAATCTGCAAACCACAACCACTGAACAGCTTGGGATCAGAAACACCTAGGGCTGACACCTTGGATCCCACTCCCCCTAGAGGAACACCTGACTCAGTCTTGATGTTGGATGGAGAAAACTGGGTTTGCCAGGAGTGGAGGCTGAACTAAGCAATATTGGGACCTTGGGACCTTGGGACCTTGGGACTGCTTTCCCATGGGGGGCATAGGAAGATGTGGAGAAGAGAGAATGACCTGATGTGGTTGGAGGGGGAAGGGACCTTGATTAAGGATATACAAGGTTAGAAAATGTGACTTCTTTATTCATAATAATAATAATAATAATAATAATAAAGTTCAGCACTTAGTACAAAGCAGCTTTCCCAAATTCTCACAGCCGATGCCGAGTGAGCATCCAAAAGCTCACTTAGTGAGCCTAACTGTGACTAAAAAAGAATTAAGATATAGGCTTGACTCACCTAGGTGTTTCCACTACTGAGAAAAGGAGCAATCTCTTTCTCCTGAGGAGGTGGAGACACCTCTTACAACTCTTTCTCGCAAATGGGTGGAGAGAGTGAAATAAGAATGAGTAAGCAGAAAGGGATGGGGTACTAACCCCAGAGGGATTGTCAAATTCAATCTCATTCTGGATTTTCACAGGAAAGGATCTCTGAAAATACAGGTTCTAAAGCACAGAGGCCAGCTCCAGCAGATGCTCTCAGTGAAGTGTAGCAATGTATATATATTTTTTATTTGTATACTTACTTGCTTATTTTTTCAAAGATTTACTTTTATTTAAAAATCATGTGAAGGTCAATGTGATGTCCTATTGTATGCCTGTATGTGTGTATAGAGGCTGGAGGTCAATATCAACTGTTTTTCTCAAATGCTTCCCCACTTTACCTTTTGACCAGGGTCCCTAGATAGCCGTGGAGCTCACAGTTAGGTTCACTAAGTATTATGTACCAGCCTTTGGATGCTCACTCCGCATCGGCTGTGAGAATCTGGGAAGCTGCTTTGTATTAAGTGCTGAACTTTTATTTATTTTTCTTGCTGTATGTTAACTATGTTGTTTGCAATGGGTAAACTAGCTGACCAATGAGCCACAGAGATTTTGCTTGTACCTCATCAGCACTGCAAGCTCTCTACCTGGAAATCCAAACTCAGATTCTCATGCTTACACAGCAGGCAATTGTCTAAGCCATCTCCCCACATGCTTGATTCATGTGTATGTTGAGTATTGTTCGGCTCTAGGTAATTGCCATAACCATCTTTAACAGAAGTTATTAAATTAAAAGAAATATTAAAAATAGAAAAATATAATAGGTAGCGGAGATGGCAAAGGGAGGAGAGAGAAACTTGGGTCTGTTTTCCTTTCTTCCCTTCACTTTGTTTTTGCAGTCATGATACAACCCTGGAAGTCCCTAGATAAAAATCTTTGCTTCCTCAATCTTGAAGGATGACTCATCCATTCAGCACAGCTAATCACTTTCCTCTTCTCTGGTACAAGTGCTTCCAAAGTCAACCAGAAACTTTAAAAGACAAGCTTTAGCTTAGGACTCTAAGCCCAGGGAATTTTTCCTGAGGAATATGAGCCCAGCGTGTGTGAGAACAGGAAATGACTGAGTCACATGTGGCCAAGCATGAACCAGCTAAGATAGGGCAGCTGGCTTTGCAAGTGTGGGAGGGGACCCTCTAAGAGCTAGGCGGCCTCTCTGAAACAGCACTCTAAAGTGACATTGGTGCAACCTGTAGTTTAGCATTGTGGGAATCCAACTATAAACTGCTTTACAGACTTCCTGGACTGCTAAGTTATGATACATACTCTTAACTATTGCTACATCAGAAGCAAACATTGAGAGATGGCCCAAGCCTCAGGCTAGCTGCAGGAAGAAACAAAAGAAATACAACCATCCTATCAGGAAAGATATTCTAAAGTGTGCCCCTCCCTCTGCTGTTGAACTGTTTAAGAAGTGCACCCCCAAGAAACTGGAATGTTCCCAGGAATCTTGTGTTAGGAAAAGAAAAGGGCAGAAGACTCATACCAGCCAGAGGAGGAACTTGTCTCTCTGTAAAAGGTCACATTATGGAGAAGCCTGGAGTAGAGACAATGTTGGGTCCATGATGGGTGAGAGCACATCCTGACCAGGACTGCTTAGCTGTCTGTATCTCTTGCCATGTCAAGATCAAACCTCATGTCAGGACCCTGGAGATGAATTTGGGGAGTCAATCACTAGAATTCTTCTGCCTCTTTCCAATTTGGCCACATTGAAGCAATGTCTTCTCTCTCTCTCTCTCTTTTAAAAGATTTATTTATTATGTATACAGTATATAGAAGAGGGTACCAGATGTCATCATAGATGGTTGTGAGCTACCATGTGGTTGCTGGGAACGGAACTCAGGACCTCTGAAAGAACAGTCAGCAATTTCTCTAGCCCTATTTTCTGTTTTTCACTTTGTTTCTTGAATTGGTGCATTGTGAAATGGTAGCTGAGCATAGCTTATGAGGGTAGCCAGTGTGGCTTTTGAGGGCTGCCAGGGCCCAGGCTCTGGTTCTAACAATTTAGGGAACAGATGTATTAGATATGGATCTTAGACTAAAGCCCTGTGCTGAGCAAACTTCCAGGTTTAGATAAGGTTGTGTAAGGTATGTGTCTCATGAAATAGATGTATAAACAAAAATAAAAGCCATATACATACCCTCTTACTGTGTGAGTGCAATCCAACAATGGGATAGCTTTCTTTCCTTAGCAGCCCAGTGTGCTTCACCTCTGCTTGTATAAGGGCTCAGTTTTTGGAATCCCTGAAGGTTCCGTGTCCTCTCAACAGCTTCTACATTCCAAACTAAATAAATTTCAAAGCCCTGGACACAGAAGCCAGGCAGAGGACTTGGATTTAATACTTACTAAGAAGAGTCTCTGAAAATGCTAAGACCAGTAGAGAGGTAGAAAAATTCCACTTCCAGAACAAACTGATAGAAAATTTTGTTTTTTAACAAAATCTCAATCATTAGATTTTACCAATAAAGACTTGAGAGCTTGATGCTGGAGTGAAGGCCTGCTAGCTCAGAGAGGCAGAGAAAGCAGCCAGCTCCCCTCCCTCCTCAGCTGACATCCCTGAAAGCATTCTTCCTATACCTTCTCAACATGATTCTTCCAATTCAATGTCCCTCCCTTCTACTTCCTGTGCATCTCTCTCTCCATCCTCCTGATTCCCTGTTACTTTCTATGATTTTTGTTCTTGTTTATCTCCTGTCAGATGGTTGGGAGCAGAGCCACATCACAACTGAGAACAGGTTTTTCCAGTAAATAACACATTCTCAGGGTTCAAGGGTGATCAAGTATCCTGCAACAAGATAGAGTAATGGAAGTAAAGCACACATGTTTATTTGGTAGATGTACTTGGTATAGGAGCCCTCATAAAGACCTAAAGAAGCCAGGTACTTAGAGTCACTTACATCTCACATATCTACTATACTGAACAGCGAATGCTGTGAACAGGCAACAAGCCATAAGAAGATAATTGGAAGGTCAGTTATTTTAACAGAGGCTGTTCAGAATCCTCACCATGATGATTTTTTGTCCTTGAAGATGGAATATCTAACTCTGCAGTGTAAGGAGGCTATCATTTCTGCCTTTAAGAAAAAAAAATGAACAAGATAAGGTGACTTGCACTTGTAATTTCAGAACTGAAGAAGCTGAAGTAGAAAAATCCCCATGAGTTCAAAATCAACCAGTGCTGGAGTGAGACATTACCAAGAAGAGAGGGTGGTGGAGTGGAAGGGTGAGAATGGAGTGGAGGGGGGAAGAAAGGATAGAAGGGAAGAAGAGAGGGAGGGTGGGGAAGGAAAAAAAAGAAATGTAAAAACATACATGTTGCTTTGCATTGCCCATCTTTAATAACAGTATTAAGATGTCAGAATACCGTATTTAAGCCCTTTCATGGCAGGGATGTATTGTTTGAGGAAGTCATTACTGGCAAGAGCAGAGGAAGAAGCAAAGGTAGGGAAAAAAATCCCAGATGGCAGGCTGCTTCAGTGATTGACAGGAGTGTCTGAGACCAACATGATGCCCACAGACACTTAGAGAAAAGGACAGATAGCCAGGACATTGTTTTGCAGCTCAAAGGCTTATGCATTGAGTTTTCTTTTAAAAAATTATTGAACATTTATTTATTTATTGTGTATGTCTGACTGTATGTGTGTGTATCTGTGCATGTACATGTCCCCTAGCCCACTTGTGAAGGTCAAAGGCTAATTTGTGGGAGGTGAATTTCTCTACTTCTACCACATGGGTCCAAAGGACCAAACTCAGATCATCAGGCTTGGCAACAGGCCCTTTACCAGCTGAACCATCTTGCTAGTTTTGAATTTTCTATTAGCCACATGAGATAAATATAAAAAGGTTAAATAACCAAGTGATGTTGAGTTGGGCCACCTATTTTATTTAAGTAAATGAAAAGAAAATATAATTTTACAATGCTAAGGAAAGGTTTTGCTTTCTTCCTTGGTACAAAGTGATCTAGCTTCATTTTCATCCTCCAAACTCATAGCAATTGACTATTTGGCTAGCCATATTGGTCAGAGGTGGTGAGTGACTATTTAGACTATTACTTCTTTAGATAGTTTTGATTTCTGATCTACAGGCCTGATAAAATTTACTAATTTTTAAACCCAAATCTTTAACCTTTAAGAATAGATTGCATGTATGTGTTAGTTACATATTCCTATTTCTATGATAAAATACCTGGACAGAAGAAACTTAGGAAAGGAGGGGGTTCTTTGAGCTCACACATTCAGGTCACAGTTTATCATAGCAGGGAAGTCACCATGGCAAGAACTTGAAAGAACTGGTCACACTGTGTCTATAGTCAAAAGCAGAGAACAATAAATTAATGCATGCCTGCTGTGCTCAGCTCACTTTTTCCATTCTTAGATGGTTTCCTGCCTAGAGAATGTACTATCTACTGTAAGGATTCCTGCCACTCTACGTGGTGAACCCAACATGGTGCTGGGTGAAACTAAATGTAGTGGCCACGTGGCAAAGCAGGATGCACTGCCTATGGAAGGCACGCCCCTAGGCGTGGCTACGTAAACCTGTGCCCACACTCTCTCTTAAAAGGAGATGCCATGTTGCAGTCTGTCTCTCCTCCTCTCTTCTGTTTCTCGGCTCCTGTACCTGCCTGGCAACTCTCATGAATAAACTCTTGTGTGGCCCTGGTAGTGTGTGTGTCTCTTCTCACCAGGAAAAACAAAACCTACAGTAAGTGAAACTTCCCATACCAATTAATCAAAATAATTCCCCTACAAATAAGCCAACAGAAAAACCTGACCTAGATTATATCTCATTAAGATGCTTTTCTCCTAGACTATGTAACAGGAGCACATCACTTCAACCCATATCCTCCTATCCCTTGTCTCCAAAGTCTTATGTTTATCTTATGATGTAAAATTAAGTTGTACTTTAAATGTCTCCATAGTTTTTTAATTTTTCAATATTTTTAAAAACTAGCTGTGAACTTCCACAAAATCAAGTTAAAAATTTCCAACATGTAATAGCAAATATATATATACTTATTCTCAATAAAAGAATCAGTATCAAGAAATAATCACACACACACACACACACACACACACACACACACACAAATCAGCTGAGTAAATACTAAATCCTATAGCTACCTGTTTGTCATCTGGGGTTTGTGATGAAATCGCCTGACTTCAAAGGGCTTAGATAGCTTCATTTCTACAACTCTCTCCTCAGCACACACAGATTCTCTGTGGGTTTGCAACTTTCCTTGGAAGCCATCTTAAAGTCTTGGCATCTCTAACGTCCTGGAGTCCCTACTACAACTGAATCATCGCCTTCATAGATTCATACACTGGCCCCTCAGATCCTTCTCTGCTATGACTCCAGCCTTGTAACACCGTGTCAGGCCTCAACAACTCTGTTTTGCATCTCTTATGACACTCAAAACCAATACTGTCAACATTGCCAAAACCTGTTGCCAGCTTGGGATATTCACTGGGTCTTCTTAAACTACAGCTGTGTCAGTTTCTGTGTATGGATTCTAGAGTGACACTTTACAGAATGCGCCCCACTGTCTATTACAGCTGCTTCTTCAGCACCAGCCTGAGTACCATCCGGCCTTGAAATTTCATCTACCAAACAAATAAGTCCATTCCCCTTAAGTTTAACACAAATTCTCAAGATACTGGCATTTCTGGCCAAACAACTACCTGAATAGCCCCTATTCTGGCCCCTGATAGAATCCTATTTCTCCCTGGAACTTCATGAGCTGAGCCTATACTGTTCATATTTCTCTCAATGTTGATCTTCCAACCTTCTACTAGAATGTCCCATTCATCTCTGCTTCCAGCATTCAACACCTTTTCTAGCCCAAAGTTCTATTCTCTTCCACATATCTCCCACAAAATAGTTCAAAGGGCCTAAAAGCCATACAGTCAGGTTTATTACAACAATGGCCTCACTTCTCAGAACCAGTTCCTTCCTGTCTTACGCTTGTTCCCTGTTACTGTGGTAAAAAAAAATCACCTCAATTAAATATCAAGTTGTTGTGGATTATGTCTTTACACTGTGGGAAGTTGTGTCACTATGATTGGTTAAATAAAGAGCCAAATGGGCAATAGCTAGGCAGTAAGATGTGGAAATTCCCAGACAGAGAGGACTCTGAGAAGAAGAAAGACAGAGTCACCAACCAGACACAGGGAAAACAAGATGGAAGAAAGGTAACACCATGAGGCAGAACAAAAGTTAATATAAATGGGTTAATTGAATTTACAAGAGCTAGTGGGACCAGCCTAAGCTAATGGCCAAAATTGTATAATGGATAAGTCTTTGTGTTGTTATTTGTAAGCTGGCAACCAATAAAAAAGCATGCTATACCAAGCCAGTCAAAAACCCTTTATCCATAATGGTGCTCTAGGTGTATTAGCATTCAAGATATGCAAGGGCAAAGGTGGCACAAAACTTGTGGGTGTAACCAACCAATACATGATTTGACTAACGGCCCACTCTACAAGATAGAATCTAAACCGAACACTGCTTGCCAGACCAAGAATCTGAAACTAGACAGCCCAGGGACCTAGGGAAAAACCAAATGATACTGGTCTTTAAAAAAAGAAAGAAAATACAAAGAGAAAATATTTATAGTGATAAAAGGACTCTTAATGACATCCTGCTATATTCATAGATCAGTCAGTGCCTTGCTCAGCCATCATCAGAGATACTTTCTTCTGTAGCAGATGGGAACAAATATAGAAACAACAAGAAAGCATTTATTTTAGCTCACAATTCCAGGTTATGATCCATCACAGCAGGGAAGTCACAACAGTAGGAACTAGAGAGACACAGTCACAACATATCCCAGTCAGGAGTAGAGAACAATAAATTAATGCACACATCTGCCCAGTTCATTTTCTTCATTCTTCTACAGTTCAGGAACACCCAAAGAGGAAATGGTACCACCCACATTCAGTGAATTTTCTCATATCATTTAATATAACCAGCATAATTCCCAATAAACTGTGATGGTGCAATATTATGAAAATATTTCTTACATTCTAAGAGACTGCATTGCTGGACCTCATACCAGAGTTAATAATATACCTTGTGGTTATTTAAGATTTAAGACTGCTTTCCTCCTGTACACTCAGCCTATTTATTTAAACTTCTTCCAAGACAGTGGTTCTCAAACTATAGGTCACAACCCCATTGGGGCTGAATGACCTTTTCACAAGATATTTGTAATCAGATATTTATATTAAAAGTAGCAAAATTACAATTATGAAGTAGCAACTAATATAATTTTATGTCTGGAAGCCACTATAACATGAGGAACTGTATTAAAGGGTTTCAGCGTTAAGAAGGTTGAGAACCACTGTTTAAAGAGAATAATGAAATCATCAACCTTACTGGCCTTGGACTTCCTGTCTGATAAACTCTTACAGCCTAAGCTAACGAACTGCTATACTGTAAAGTACTCAGAGTTAATCATGAATTCATTTAATCCTTGCATTTATAGACACACTCACAGGCACACCTGATTTAGGTAGCCCTTTTAAGACTGGTGTCAGGCTGACAATTAAAACTAATAATCACAATGTCCAATCAACTTTTTGCTCTAAATTCTTCCACCTAGAGACAAGTCTGTTCCTGTAAACTTGATCTAAAGCAGTATTTACAGTGAGTGCTTGTGCCAAGAAAACCACAGTCATAACTCACCAACCCCCTACCGACAAATTGATGCATACATTTCAAACCACAGAGACAAAAAACCCAAATCTTTTTAAGTAAAAATAAGTAATGATAAAAACTTAACACCTTCTAAAAAGGAAACAGTTTGATGTTGATATTTAAACATCTACAGTAGAAATCAAATCCCCCATAAGGTTTGACAGAGGAAAAACAACCAATTTTACCATCCAAATGATATTTCCATAGTTCTATTTATTTTGTCATGAAAGAAATATGAAATAACTTAAATTTAATATAATCATCATTACCACAACAATTTTGCAACAAAATGCTAAGAAGCATGTCCTCTTAAAGGCAATGAGAAGACGCAGAACACAGTACTGTCTACAGAGCTGGGATTCATATTTGTCCTTACACACTCAGACATGATCCTGTGAAACAAGATCAGGACACAATCTTCTTCCTTGTCTCAACTTCAATAATTCACTGCTTGCCTCTCAGACTTCCAGTCTTTGTAAAGCAACATCCCTAGAACATATGTCAAAACCACACACTGCACACAGATTTTCTGCTAATTTACCCCTTTCAGGACATTTTACCTCCCAAAGACCATCAACATACGTTCAGCTATGTAGCTGGGTATTCTGGCATGTGCCATCAAGCCTGCTTCTAGAAACCTGTGTGTCAGCACCTAGTTCCTTCCTTACTCACTCAGTGGTGAGTACTCCAAAACTGCAACTCAGAGATGCAGCCAGAGGATTCTGGAGTATGCAGCTTCCAGGCTGGAACTGGAACCTCCACTCAGCCCTGTCTCCAACCTAATCCTTGAACTGATACACCCATTCCTTCCCAGGCTCTCCAGCCTGCTTTTAATTCCTGCGGATTTGGCCTAGCCAAAGACCATAATCAAGTCAGCTAATTTCTTAAAGTCTCTTCCTTCCCCTCCCTGTCTCTCCCTCTCTTCCCTATCGCACTCTCTACACACTAAAGTGTTATAACATTGAACTATGCTCCCCACTCCTCTCTCCACATGTATTCATATCCACACATATCATACATCCCATTGATTCTTTTCCCCTGATGACCCTTGACTTAAACAATCATATCACAAGTTTAGTTGGCAATTTAACAAACTTAACTACTATTTATATTACACTAAACCTCAAAAATCCCTTCTGAACAGGTTGGTTGGCCTCCCCCGCTGTGTGGTCCTCATGAGGTTACAACCTTCATACTAAGTGGAACAATGATGATAATTTGATTTAAAGCTGCTGCGTTCACCCATTTTCTATCTCCAGAAAAAGTGTTTGAAATGTGTACATAATAGCATCTTTTGATGTCAGCAGGAAGGAGTCTTGTGGCACTGCAGCTTCTGCAATCCACCTTGTGATCATGGGGAAGTCTGCCTTAAGATGAGGAAGGACAGAGAAACATGGAAAACCATGTAGATATCTGTGAACTAGAAAGTCCTTAGTCCTCATATCAAATCCCTGGTTCAAATCTTAAAAGGGCCATCAGCTCATTCCAGGAAGTGGTTGTGTCTGAACATGGACATATTCTCAGTGTAGCCTTGTTTGCATGCTGACACTGCTGTTTTACTGAGCAACAGCCTTTACAAAATTCTCTAAGGACTCCCCCAAAGTTCAGTCTTTTCAAGCTTCCTTGTTTTCTCATTTCTCTCTAGAACTTGAGCACTTACAGGGGGAGGGAGATTAAAACCCTGACCAGCCCTGTCAGCCAAAAAGAACAGAATCCATGGGCTCACACCCTCCATCCCTACACTGTGCTGTCATCTACTACACAGCATGTGACAGACTCCTAGAGTAGAGTCTTTGCCCTGGGTAATTTCCTAGCACCTGTCAGTAGTCTTCTCTGCCTTGAAAGGCAACTCTGCAGGACATTTCTTCTCAGCCCACCCTTAAAATCCTGACTTTTCCAACTGAAGATACACAACATTGTTAGTTCAAATTTTTGGGTGGTGAGATGCTGGGTTGTGAAGGAGTAAAGCTAGAAAGATCTTTAGAGAGATGTGGTGGTAACCTATTGAAGAAGGAAGAAATGATGGAGATTTCCTGATCTGGATCATCATCCTTAATCAGCAGAATGGCAATCCATGCAAGCTCCCTTTTAAAACTCTCTCTCTCAATCTCTCTCTCTCTCTCTCTCTCTCTCTCTCTCTCTCTCTCTCTCTTTCTCTCTCTCTGTCTCTGTCTCTTTCTCTCTCCTTTTTTTTTTTAAAAAAAGAAACATACACTAATTTTATTAGAACAATAGCAATGGAAAATTTCTAATTTCTCAGAAGTAAAACAACATGCAGCCTGGGCCACCTGGGAGCTGTCGGAAGGCCAAACACTCATCACCTTATTGTTCTGCTGGCTCCCTGCCACACTGAAGGTTGTCAAGGACTATAGCCACCAGACCCACTGAGAAACCACTTTTTTCACTGGGGGGCAGCTTCATTGTCAAGGCCTCAGACAGAAGGCTGAGAGGTTGCAACTTGTGTTTTGAAACTTTTGCTGTGGAAAGAACATATCAAGGTAAGTAATAGAACCTTGATTCTCCAACTTAAAACAACAAAAAACAAAAACCAACAACAACCAAAATTATGAATTAACCCAGGAATATTCTTCCATAGTCTACCTGGGTGCTCTATGAAAAATTTCTTTTTATCTCCACCCTCCTGGGTGAAGGAAAGAAAAGATAGCAAGGGGCCAGGACACTAGCAGATGGGATGACACTGTGGGCTCTTTCATTCTCTTTCTGTTGGAGCAGTAGGTGTCTTTATGGAGGCTGCAGCTACTTGATGAGGGAGGGAGGAGCCACCTGCCCATCACCTCTTTTTGAAGCTGCACTTTTTGTGTTTATAGAACAGATCTGTCTTAGGGTTCTCCAAATTGACAGGCTTTGAGCTACTCTCTCTCTCCTTTTCCTGAATGGAACATCTGAGACTATAAGATCTCCACAGATCATACAGCAGCTATGACAAAATTTATTAGCTACAATCTTTACAAATGTGTACCATGGTGCAGAGCTCACAAACCACATTTTTTCCATCACTTTTTTTCAGTTTTCCAGCAGTGGCACAAATGATCCAGGCAGTTTTTTTTTCCCCTCTAATTTTTACACAAATGAACAAACTGGTTCTCTTGCCAGGACTCCGAATACAGGAGAGTCTCAGAAATGAAGTATCTGTTTATCTTAATTCTACCTTAATCAAGCAAAACTTAAGGAGAAGTCAAGGTGCATCAAAAGGCATATTTTCCATCATGAATGGTGCCTACTTTTTACATCTAATCAGTCACAGCAGAGGCTGTTGGCATGGGAATGCAGATAAGTTAGTGGACCACCAGTGGGCCATCAGTGGCTTCCATTTCATATGGTAACAAAAACACTCTAAGCAATAGTGTTGGAATACTAATAATGATAATAGTAATAATAATAATAATGTTGGAAGCTCCCTTCAGCCTCACTCTCCCCACCCCAAACCCCGCCCCTTTTCAGAAAGCAGGCCAAACGATGGCTCCTCCCCCAGAGCGACTCAAGACCACACCTACAAGGCATTTCAACTGCCTCCTGTAGCTGGCCTCAAGGCTCTTTGTAGTTTCCTCTGTTGGCTTCATCTCTGAGGGCCTGGAAGAATCACTCAGGAACGTTTTACCCCATAAACTTGATCTTTTATTCTTAATTCGACTTAATTCGACTTACTGCATAGGTGGAGAGACATAAAATCAGGATACAGAAAGCTTTCAGATAGCTGTTTCAACCCTGTGTAGGTTAGTTACTTCCAGACTTTGCTCTTTGTGACTTCCCTCGAGATCACTAGGTGGATCTTCATAGGCCATTTGTTCCTTCCTGCTGTAACTCACAACAGTTTCCATAATATGTTCAGACAGAGCTCTGATTATTCCAAGATGTGCCCAGTGATTGGGAGTATAAAGATTGTAACTCGAAGCCTGTTTAAGTCCTCTAACCTTTTTATGATATGCAGGAAATAATCTGTTACCAGGTCGGTGACCCTGGCTTGTCACGAAGGTGTCCATTCCTTCCTATAGCAGATGGCTGTCACTAGTATCATTAGTCAGACTCTTAAATGATAAATATTCAAGTTGGGCAAACAAAAAAAAGGCGTGGGCTGTATATAAAGCATGCTGGGACCTAGGGAAAGTGGTTAAAGCTGTGACCAGCCAATGTAGTGGCCGTGATTCTTCCAGCATTTTCTCCTGGGCTCTGTTTTATGTTCACCAGTGTCCCATATCTATCTGCTTAATTAAACATGAAGCTTACAGAGGTGTAACAGTGGACCAAGGCCACACAGCCACCAAAGAAGAACCCAATGTTTTCCTCACTATTAGTTAACCCCTGCATTCTGTGGCAAAGAAACTGCATAAATACGTCATTTGGAGATGACATACCTTGAACTTTATAGAGACATACACTAGGCAATTTTGCCTCCCCAAATGCCACATCTTTGTACTTAAAAAAAGAAAAAGAAAAAGTACTCCTTTTCTTTTCTTTTTTCGAGTAGGGTTGTTGTTGCAGATGTGTTTTAGTGCTATGGTCTCATTTAAATTGTTTGTCTGTTTTTTTTAAAAACCTAAAAAGCATAAATGCACATGCATACACCACACACACACACACACACACACACACATTTTGTTTTGAGAGTAGACTTTTTTTTGTTGTCCAGCCTGAACCGGTATTCCTGTACTCAAGTCCATCTCAGCCTCCTGAACAGCTACAGGTTGACATTGCCACACCCAGATCATTATATTTTGCTTGTAAAAATATGCTTTTTATAGTCTTCTATCAATCTGTGACTGTATCTCAATCTGAAATAAATGACTGAGAAATTAGGTGAAGGGGCAGTGTTTTTTTGGTGGGCGATAGAGGCAGAAAACTCCTGTCGGCAACTTATCCTGAGTAGTAAACTGAAATGGTAAGTAGTAAGTAAGCATGCTTTGCAAATAAAACACAGGGTTAAAAAGTTACTAGGAGACCAAGGTGAGAGGGGAAACTGACTTCATGATCAAGATCAAAGGTCTCCTTCTGATTGTAAAGGATTTCCTGACCACTCCCAGCCTGGGTTAGAACTGACATTTCCTTGTAGAGATCTCATTAGAGGTGCAGCCAGCATCTACTACAATTCATAAAGCTACAGCAAATCTTCCACTTTACAAATCACCTACTCTCCCAAAGACTCTCTTGTTCTCTCTTAAATGACAGCCAGAATTGCCATGACTTGTTAAAGTATTTTCCCACATGATAAGTGTTCATGAAGACAAAACTGCTTTAAGCATAATATAGACAAGCAAAATATTATCTTTTCATTGCCATCTGATTTCAAGTCAAAAGCAGTGATAGCAATACATTTTGATACAAACTCAATGCAGTAATTGTCTCTTAGAAGTCTATGTGTTAATGCATCCACATTCTTAAATCCTCAGGAAACTTAGAGGTGGGTTTGGAGGTGGTGGGTGGGATGCCTTTTCCTGCCCACCATTTATCTCATAAGAACCTTCATTAGGAAAGGATAATGGAAACTGGAGTCTGGATGTTTTCACACTGTTTGGTGACATGAGTGGTTAGAGAGAACCTGGTCTGGATAACAAAAAGTGTGATCTAACAGCAATAAACTGGAAGGGACACAGCAATGTCTGGTCATAGCAATGTCTGGTTGTCCCTGTGCCTGCAGATTCAAGGAGAGTCTTTTCTCTCAGACAGCAAAACCCTACCTCAGGAATGAGATGCTTATGGCTTCAGCAGGTCAGAAAAAAATTTCATGGTCTATGCCAAGAGAGAAGGGCAAGAAGTCACAGATCCTTCCTGTTTCCTCTGTCCTTAAATGTTAAAACAACACATTCTGCAGTCCTGAACCCAACCAGTGGCAAATGCCAAAATAATAACCAAGAATGGAACATAAATCAAGAGTTATATGAAAGGACATGGTGGTGATAGAGATGTGGCTCATTTACAGGCCACAGAGAAATATTCTTATATTTCTGCACAATTAAGATTTCTGAGAAATGTTTACTGAAACGTGGAACCTGAGATAGAAGAACAAAACTCAAAGTTAAGAGTAATTACTGAATGAGAATCCCAGAGCTGTTTTCCTCCTCTTCAAAAAGAGTGTGAAGCCTCAGGACCACAGAGATATCTGATAGGTATAAAGTTTGGAGTTCCAAGCTTGCCTCTTCATGAAGAAATCTATTTAGACTCCTGACCATAAGCAACTATGTCTTTCTTTCTTTATATTTCCAAGGAGAATGTATCTATATTGAGGAAGAAAAGATTTCTCTTTATGTCTCAAAGAAAGTGGGTGCTCCATTTTTTAGGCTGACTTTGGAAGGTGACCTTGACTGCCATAGGCACCAGTAGGTTCAGAGTGACTGATACCTGGGGTAAAAATTTAGACAAGAGGAGTCGGGCCTAGTCACATCTGTTTCTTAATGCAAGTAGGCTGAGACAGGAGGATTAAGAATTTGAGACTAATCTATTTTTATGGTAGTCTTTATCTCCATAACAAACAAACAAAAAACCAAAGAAAGCCCCTTATTTGCTACAAATAAGAAATATCTTCTTTAGAAACCACCACTGGCATTCAGTACAATAATAATAATACAGGTATTAAACACTAAATAGGAATGCAGGCCCTCTTACTCTGTCAACCACATAAAATATGCCACTTGTTTGAATCCAGTCACCAAACTGCTAATGTAACTAAGAAATGGTGCACCCCACTTTTGAAAAGGAGCTATCATAGCATGATTTGGTAGCAGCTGAATGACTCCTTTGCTCAGGGAAAAATATAAATTTCTGCTTTCTTTTTAAGACTCCCAGTCACCAACCCCAATTCTGAAAATGCATTCTTTCGATGAACTGGAGCTATTTTACCGTCAAAGCATGTATTTGGAGTGCCGATCCCAAAGTTATCAAATACTGATGTCAGGAAATTAATTCATTTAATTATGACCCAAAGCCATGTAAAAACATCTGTTTAGATGTTGGTGAAAGGTTAAGAATGAAGAAAAACTTTAAAGTTGTGCAAATGAAAGCAGCCCTAGCTTGGAGGAGGCTACTTGTCTGCATGCAAACCCTGAGAGAACAGGGAACAATGTGGGGCACAGGAGTGCTGAGTTCCCTTTCTGGTGTGTGGAGAGGATGGGGTGGGGAGTATGCCCTGAAACAGGAAGTAATGGGTGGGGCACTGGGGACTGACTGTGCTTTTTTAGGTTGCTCACTTCTTTTGGGCAACTTTTTTTTTTTTTTTTTTTCTACTCAGTATTTTGAATGATGCTGGGAACAGTCTTCTCACAGTGCATGTAGCTATCTTTTTGGGAAACGGACTACACATGGCTGCAAATTATGCCCACTAGGCTCTTGTGTCTGCAAAGATCCGACACTCCAGGTGACAGGGAATGTTGTAAAGATATATGGAATAGCCAGAAGAGAAAAGAAATCAGTGAACTAGTCTCAGGGAGTTCAGAGTGTAGAGCAGTTCCATCAAGCTTTCCAGATGCTGCAACTACGAGACGTTGACAAGACCTTGTTCTTGTCCCTCATCTCCCACCCAAACAAGGGATCTTATTGGCTTGTTAATTTTCTACCCTCTATTCTTGAGCGGTATCCTCTGCTTCTGGATTTTCTTCTTCTGTGCTGTGGTTTACACCGCAATTCTCTCTCTGAAACAGAACTTACTTAGGATGACCTGACACTGAGTGAAAAAAAATTCAGCACCATGAATGAACAGAAAATCAGCTTGACAATGGTTTCAAGCAATAAGCAAGTATTCTTTCATTCTGTGACAAACATGCAGAAGTCAATGGCCATACACATTGACTCAACAGCTCAATGCTAACACTTGGAGTATTCATAGTCTTCAAGTTTTGTATGTGGTGTGTGTGTCAGTATGTGTCAAGGATACATATGCACATGGATGTATTTACTCATTTGAGTGTGCAAATAAGCATGCATGCGTGCCCGCTGGCATAGGGAGGCCTAAGGTAGATCCTAAGTATCTTCATCAATCATTCCCCACTTTTTTTGAGGCAGAGTCTCCCCTGAACCTGAAGCTCATCAGTTTGACTAGACTGACTAGCCAATGAGCTCCAAGGATCTGTCTGTCTCCTCCCCCTACCACACCCCTATCTCTGGTATTACAGACTTTTTGCTTGCTGCAAATGTGTGTGCTGCAGATCTGAATCAGGCCTCATGTTTATGGAGCAGGCACTTTACCAACTAAACCATCTTTCCAGTTGTACCTTCCATTTGTAGTTGTTGATTTGTTTTCTCCTCAGGGCATGAGGGTTGCAGATTGCCACTTCCCAGTAGACATCACTGTGTGTACAATCAAAGCTGGGAATTAGAAAAGGGCCAAGGCTAGCCTGTTCTCTTCTTGCATCTGTTCTTAGAATGCTCTCTAGTCACACACACACACACACACACACACAGAGAGGGAGAGAGAGAGAGAGAGAGAGACTTTTGCTTATAGATCATTGACCAAAATGAAGAATTGTGACTATATTTAGCTACACCTGAGGTCAGAAATGTAGTATTGAGCTTTTAGAGCCTCAATAGTAAGAAAGCTGTACAATAGGAGATTGAGGGTAAACAAACACCTCTTTGAAGTGAGATAATGAGGTATGCCTGAAATGTACCACAAGGCACAAAAGCACTTATCAATTCTCCTTGTAGCTCTCTAAGAGAAACCATGTGGTAGGTGTCTAAACCCAGGGCAAGTCACAGTCAGCACCTGTGGGTCCTTCCAGCACTTCTCAGACTATCCCCAACCCTAAAGCTCTCTAGCTCAGGGAACTGGGCTTCCCTTCCTTCCCCCCAACTTCTTCCTCCCATATAAACCAGCCATTTTGACCTCTAGCTCTTATGGACCTCTCTTGATTCTCTCCCTCTTGGCCTCTTGGCTCCTGGCTAGCTCATTTTTGACCTTTTTGTCTCTTGGCCCAAGTTTCCTCTCTTGGTTGATTTGTCTTCTCTTGCTCTTCTCCTCTCCTGATCTCCCCACTTCTTCTTTCTCTCAAGGTCCAATGCAGTCTAGGCCTTCCCAGATGCCTCTGGCTGTACTCTCCCTCATATCTACAATAAAATACTGCTCCTCAACCACATCTTCATTTTTATTCAGTGGTTTCTGTCCCTCAAATAACTGACATTGAAGCAGGGGATGGGATGACACCATCAGATAACAACATGACTAATAGAAGAGGTATAGGTAGCAAAAACAGATAATGCTTTCCTTAGAATCAGTAGAATATGTAAACACTTAGCACTCCCATCAGTGACCCAGTTATTTTGTGGCCAACTATAAGTTAAATTATATACAATTTTACCTGATATCTCTTTATAAGTTTAGTGTTTTTTTTTCTTCTTTTGTTTATTTGATAAAGATTAATGGGCTCTTAGACACTTGTGCATGCATAGGAGATGTGTCAGTGAGGGAAAGAAGGAGTTTATCTTTCAGGTAAAATTTCTAGTAACTTTCAGTAAAAAGTCTATCTTTCCAATAAAAAGAGAAATGTGTGTGTATGTGTGTGTGTGTGTTATACATTTGCCCACATAGGAACTTCTTAACTTAAATCTCATATTAAGTCCCTTTTTGTGTTCCTATAACCCTGTTGCATTTTTTGGTAATTATAAACATAATTTCAACAATTATTTGTAGTGATCATGTCACATATACTTATGTATTTTGTGAAAAACATAGTATGTATAAAACACATGTACTTTGAGTGTATATAATTTATTGTGAACTCTCTAGATGGTGATAAACACCACATCAATAGAAAGTTAAATAAGAGGCAGTGTGGAGACAGAGGCCTGGGGAAGTGTGTCAGGTTAAAGGTATATGGCTATAATTTATAGACTGGTAAAGAAAATGTAAAAAACTATGCTCTAGCTACAATTTCTCAAGCTTACTTTAAAGGGAAACAGGCAAACATGCCTGCCCTGATAAAGGGGAAGGAAATGCCAGAGCCTAGGCACAGTGTGTGTTACTCATTGTTGTCTCTGGATCATGCTCTATTCCTTTGCTTTAGTTTTATTTTATTTGGTTTATTGATTTCCTATAAGCCATGTTGAGTGTGGCCTCAAACTGCAGTTCTCATCCTGAGTGGTAGTTCCATGTACATTTAACTCTGGATGATTCACCCTAACCCCAAATGTGCTTTCTTGGTCTAAAAACCTACCTGAGGTGACAGAGGTGACCAACATGTACTTGGATACTCTCCACTGATTAGGCATTAGAAATTTACCAAAGAAGCCCAAACACCAATCACCTATTCTTTTCTGTATTGGCTTTACAAAATTTGTATAATTGGGTTTTAAAAAATATATTGATTTCATTTATTTTCTTTTTCATCTTTTCAGCCATAGAACCTACCCCTTGTGATCCCCTACCCCCATCCCAAACTCCTAATTTAGCAGGCTACAATATGCTAGCCTTTTAAAGGAAGATCTCCTGGACTGCAGATAGAGCTCTGTTGGTAGAGTACTTGGGAAGCATGCACGGAACCCTGGGATTGCACCTCAGCATTGCAGAAACCAGGTGTGATGGTGCACACCTATAATCCCAACACTTGGGAGGTGGGAAACTCAGGAAGACAGAAAGATCAGAAGTTTAAGCTCATCCATGGCTATTTCGGTGAGTGCAAGGCCAGACAGGGATATATGAGACCCTAACTTAAATAAGCAAATACTTTTTTTTTTTATTAAAATCCAGACTAAGCCACTCCCCTCCAAACCCAACCTCCCTTCACACATTTAAGATACTTCAATCTCAGTGTTCTCCTTGGAACTGGCAGAGCTTTAGTAGTGCCCTGTCAATTCCTGTTCCACAGTGGATGCAAAGCCCTATGGGGATAAGTGCTATGTCTACTTTGCTCAGGTCAGAATTTAAGGCTATATATATCTCAGGTAGCCACAGAAGTACTGGACAACTCAATTTAGTGAATTCATAAGCATCCCTCGGCCTCTGAGGAACCACACAGTTCTTTGGAAGAATGTTCTGCTGTGAGTGATTCTGAACCTTCCACACCCTTCCACAGAAGTGGAAGATTAAGTCCTAACCCTTCCCAGTCACCAGGAGCATTGCTAGTCGCCAAACCTACCTGACAGCCCTCTCTGAGGAGGTACTTGAGCTAAAGTCAGGGAAGTCCCAAATCATGTCCTGTTCTAGCTTGTATTCAGGACTGGTAAGGTATAGCTTCACTTCCCACACCCATCTAGGACACACCTACAAGGCCACCCTGACTTCAGAGCAGCTTGTGAAGTTAGGATGTCCTCATCTATCAGTCCTTGCTCTGCTTCCTCTTGCTCCCTTTATACAGGGGTTTATCCCAGCAGCACTCCCTAAGAAATGTTTTACATCTTACTTTCCAGTTCCTCAGCTGCTTCCTGAGTAAGCCAGCCTGTGATATCCAATACAACAAAGTCTGCAAAGAACATAGTGTGGTCTATCCTACTCTATGCTTCTAAACTGCAAAGTGCAGTAATTTGTCCTCATATCCATACAATGATTAGAAATGTCTTTCATGGGGTTTAGATCATAAGCACATCAAAGGAAATAGTCTTGCATACAGTATAAAGCCTTTCTATTCCGAACCAAAGATGTTCTTTGTATACCTTTTCCAGAAATGCAGAAAGCTGAAGTTTCACCTAGGTCAGATCTACTGAATTTGAACCTGCACAAGATCACCGAGGTCTATACTGACATTAAAAACTGAGAAATACTGGGCTATGAGAAATACTGGGCTATTAACATAAATAGCTCACTTTAGCTGATAATTCCTAATCTGCACAATGTCTTCATAACAGTTTGCTTGAAGAGAGGACTTTCTTTTTTATTTGGGAAAGACTGAATGTCATGCCAAGATTTCAGCCTAACAGAGCTTGAATACTAAGAAGCAGTGAAAAATCAGTCAAGGTATATATTGTAATGGGAGATGGATGGAAAGGTGTCAGAGAATGGAAGAGTGGGTTGCAGTCTAAAGTTTTTGCCAAGATGGTGATAAACAGAGAACTGAAGCAGATGAGGCAGTTTGTCTGAGGGTAAGTCTTGAATATTGTTTACAATAAGGACAAGGACACTAAAGAGAATATAAGGGAATGGGATGCAAACTAGTAAGTGCAGTTACAGAGGCAAATGGGGCTGATTTCTTGAGATGAGAGTACGTCATAATTTGCCCTTTTTATTATTATTAAAAAGAACAAAGTGCTTACCCTAGCACATTGGATTGTGTTGTAGATGCCTGTATAAACTGTTATGAAAACAAGTTCCGCAGACAAAACAAGCAGGAACTGGAGAAAACTTTTTTGAACTGTTCTAAAACCTCAGGCACCAAGACGCCCAGATACTAGATAAATGAGATAAGTGTGATGTCTGGCTTGTGAATCCAGGCCAAAATTTGCAACTTTTGAGGTCACTTCAAAAACAGAAAGAGGAACTGCGGAGAGTGGTGTCAAGCAGACATAAGACATAAGGGATCTTGAGTCCTCATTATCCCAAGCCTCAGGGCAGTCCACCCCTCTTCCAACCTAGTCTAGGCTTCCCACCAACACCAGGCTAGACTAACCAGACCTGGTCCACACCCACGCCCATGCCACTTTGCTTTAGACCTGCCCAGGACCCGCCTCCTAATGCTCCAGTCAACGTTTACAAATCGATTATTAGCTCCGCCCATGCCCCGCCCTAACCCCGCCCCTTACGGGACTTTTTGGTCCCTACTTCTACACTTCGCCCTGCCAAGGCTCCGCCTCTCTCCAAAGCCACGCCCCTCACACGCCCTGCCAAGTCTCATACGCTTTGACTTAGACCTTGGCCCCGCCCATTCTCATGGCCGCCTGTCTACTTAAGCGCTGCACCGGAAGTGACGCCAGGCCCGGGCCTCTGGCCTCGCCCGTATCGTATCTGCTGGGGTCTTCCTCAAGGATGGACCCGCGGGCTGTAGCCGGCAGCATGATTCTGCTGGTGGTCCTTATGCTGTCTGCGGAGGCCGAGAGCGGAGCCGTGACTAGCACCGAGGATCCAGAGCTGCCTTCGGGTAATGACTCCGAGCCGCTGCGGGTAGGGTTGGGGCGGAAGGCCAGGCAGGGAGGGTCGGGGCCGGGACTTCTCTGGGCAAGGCAGTTCTGGGTAAGGGGACCAAAAAGGCGCCAGGCTCACAGTGGCTTACAGGCCACTTTCGCCTCTTTTTTACCAAAGCAACACCACAAACCTTTAGTGACTAAAGTTTCAGTCTGTTACAGTTTCCAGGGCAGCGTTTGGTATTGTGTATAATGTTTACAAACTTTATTTTCCGGGTGTTGTCCAAATCTTTTATGTAGGAGAGAAGAAAGATGTGCCAACTTATATTAAATGATTCTGATTCGGTTGTCAGTCTGGCTTTTAGGTATGAAAGTTGGAATGCAAGGGTTCTTCTCATAGTGTAACTCCTCAGAGCGTTCGATTTCACTTGCTTATTCACATTGACCAGGGAATACATAGTGAGCATACTTTCTGAGATTAGAGCTCTAGAGAGAGCAATACTTTTAGTGCACTCCTTCCCATTTCTTAGTCATAAGTGTTTGAGATGTTCTAGTTAGTAGCTGCTGGAAGGCATGGGGATACCCAACCTCTTTAACTCCAAGAGCTCCTTAGGTAGGCAGCATTTCCATTCAGCACTGCCTTGATGTGATCTTCAAAGGTCAAGCAAAACTATCTACTGTAGCTAGGAAATAGCCACTTAGATATCAATCAACAGAAGAACAGATAAAGAAAATGAGGTGCATAGACAAAATGAAATCATAATTGCAGAAAAAGGGAATCAGAAACAGTGTTTGTTGTGTTAAGTGAAATAAACCAGATTCAGAAAGACAAATACTGTTCTCTTGCCATCCATAGACTCTAGATTTGTGTGTGTGTAAAAACAGTGTGATAAAATACACGAGACAAGAATGCAGAAGGGAGGGTTCTTGGGGGAGGCAGGAGCAACTGGGGAACAAATTAGAAAGCAAGATGACATGTATGTAGTATGTATGCAAATGCTGTGTTAAAATGTGTGACTGGTAATTTAACATTTCTAATTAAATAGAAGATGTCCTCATTACCAAAAACAAACAAACAAAAAAACTGTCAAACAAATTCTTAGTTATCCCTTAGGATAGACATGGTGCCCAGGGCTTGGAAGACAAACAGTATGGTTAGAACTTGTTGAATGCTGGGATAATGCCTTAGCAGAGGGCATAACACATCTATTTTCACAGCCACCTCTAATATAATGCTGCTGGTCTACATCCACAATGAGGCACAAAGGGCTGTTCAAGTGGTAGAAGTCACTCCCTAGATGTAGAGTCCACATTCTTAACCACCCTGCCAGCAGTCATTATCCAGGGCAAGTTGCCTGGCACTGTGGACAATTGCAGTACACTGTGATAAGAACTTGAACTTATAGGCTGCTGCAAACCAAGATAGGGGACTCTGGGAGGATTTCACAGAAAAAGTTAAACCAGGCTTAGAACCAGAGGTCTAGAGAGAACTATGTTTGAAGAATGTGAAGTGGCATGTTAAACTATCCAATAGAAAGTGTCTTTTCTTAGACTGTGTGTCAGGGGAGCTGGGGGGAGCAATTCAAAAGTGTTGTATTGTAAGTGATGGAAACATGGCTTTAGCTGACTTAACTTAGAAGAGAAGTTTAAAGTTCAGAGAATCCAAGATAGAGTTAAGCAGAAAATGAGAGATATTAGCTTGGCTTCAGGAAGCTAGGGCTTGGAACACAAGAAAGCTACAACTTAGCATTTCTTATTTCTATTGTACTGGCTCTGGACAGATTCCCTACTTGGCAGGAATCAAGGGGCCTGGTGGGCTTTGGGCTTTAAAATCTTGCAATTTTTATCTGAACAAAATTCCAGAGGAAGGCTCTGATTTCCCTAGCTTGATTGGGTGCCAACTGCTGTGAGAAAGCCATTGTCAAAGTTGTGATGCAGAATTCTCTAAAACAGAAGCATAATGTTCCTGACAGAAGTGAATGGTCTAGCCAAGTAAATAATGTGTACCCCTCCCCCATCTCAGGTGTCAGTGGGTGATCTTGTGAAGGTTTAGATAATGCTATTTAGAAAGGCCAGACATCATCTAAAGTAGTATGAGGAGGAGTCTGGAGCTCAAGTGTCAGGAGGGCTCCATGAGAATTGTCCATGTAATGGAGGAGAGGGGACCTTTGGAAGGAATACTGAGAAGGCAGAGTTGGTGGATTCTGGATATGAGTGGAGAGAAGCATAACACAGTGCCTGCCTGCCTGCCTGCCTGCCTGTGGGGAGCACCTTAAATGGAGTGCCAGGCACTTCCTTCTACTCTTTCTCCTGTGTATGACCACCTAGTTTTCATGTCTTCAAATCCTGCTGCCGCCCCGCCCCATAAGATCTTTGACCTTCTGAACTGTACCTTAGTATTTTATAATACAGAGTGTGTCACCCCTCCCATGCTGTCCTCCTCCCCTCTCCCTTCTCCTCCCCCCTCCTCCTCTTCCTCTTCCTCCTCCTTTTTCACTCTTTTCAATACATTCTGTGGATTTTTAAGTGAGCTTCTTTAGATTTTGTTGTGTCCATTATGCTGGTCTTGTTTGTTTGTGTATTTTTTTTGAGCGTATCTCATTATGGAACCCCAGCTAGTCTCAAACTGAGCTCCCTGGCTCGATCAGCCTCTGAGTGATGTGATTCTAGCCCTGGCAGGCCATTGTACCAGTTCCTTTTGCTTAAAGTTAAAATGTCTTTAAAGTATAAACTTTTGATTCACAATCTGTACAGATTTTGAAATATGACATTTTATTATAAAACAAATTGTAAGAGATTGAAAACAAATAATCCCTTTTAAAAGCTAACAGAAAATTTAGCAACACACTGCCATAGAGTAGATGGTTTTGGTTTAATTGGACAAGTAATCAGAATGTGATTTTGATCAGTATGAAGTGACATGTTGAGAGAAAAGGGTAGGTTCATATATAATTTTCTTATTAAAGGGGAATCTTTATTTTTAGATATCCTAGGGATTCATAATCAAATGCACAATATTCATTTTAGTCCTGCCTGAGTTATGGAAGTGGGTTGCTTTAAAGTATTATTCAGGTTTCACGGTGGCTTTATAAAATTGTAACAGAGCCATAAAATAGCACCATTGCTTGAAGCAGACTCTTGGGAAATTATCGAAAACAATCATCTCCATTCCCCTTTATATGTGGAGATTACAGCCCTTGTTTTATTAAAACAATCACAAGGGTTTAATGAAATGAAATTAAACATTTCATTTCATTAAAATGAACAAAACATCTTGCATTGTCGTCTCTACCCACCTTCCCTAAAGTTTTGTTTTCTCCTTGATAAAGTATGAACCATGACCTATGTCACTCATCAGATGGCTGTGGGGACTGCCTGAGATGAGCCAATAGAGTCTGATACACTTGAATTACTATAACTTAACATGTGTATCATTACTTTAACAGGTGGTATTAAATCTTACATTATTTTAGTTATGTACAAAGATGTGTATTGGCTTTTTTAAAAAATCATTTTAGATCAATATAAGAAATTTAAAATATTCTCAAAGAATGAACATTCATTTTTCTACCATTTGCTTGTTTTTTAATTTGGTTTTGGCTTTGGCAAAAAAGGCCAGTTTGTTTTTTTTTTTTTTTTTTTTTTTCCAGTTCATAAACTATTTTTCAACTTTAGAATAAATTACTCCACTACTTTGGCTATAGTTCAGCGATAGAACACATGTCTGGAATCCATGAGGCCCTAGGACCAGTCACTACCAAGCATAAGAAATGGTAAGGAAGTCTCAAAATACCCCTATTCAATTTAAACCCAAGGCATGCTGCTGCTTCCCAAAATAGAAGCTGAAATGCATAAAGAAAAAAAATCTCTTCCCTCAGATTATGAATGACCCATTCTAGAGGGAGAAGTTAATCATAAATTTATTTAGACAAAAATAACAAAACCTTAGTATTTTCTATTTATGTGAATTTCTCATTCCATTTCTCAGTTTACGGTAACAAATCACCTTTGTGAAAACAGAAGTGTCCCCATGCAGTTTTCCCATCTGCAAGCCAGTAGATCTTTGCTCTGAAAGTCAGTCATTTGGAAAAGGGCCTGGATGCTTGATTTCATTATGACCTTTGATTTTGAGTTGGAATCTGGGAATGAGACCATTACATCATTCTGACCCCCTTCTCTGAAAACAAAAAGTTGCAGAAAACTATCTATTTTCACCAGATCACAAAATCTGTAAGATTATTTTAGTCCATGAAACTAGTCTAGCATAATCTTAAACTCCATGTCTCATAATGCATCTTTGCTTTTCTTTGCATGTGTTTTTATTTATACAGTATAAATATATCCTGAATAGAAGTTGGCTGTGAGCCCTAGTTATTTTAACTACACTGTAATGTAAAGGTCAGGTGATAAACTCTGAAACTCAGTGACAAATCTAACAGTTGTACAAGTTGGGCAAAGTCAACAGTGCTGTCTAATAACCTAACCACATGGTTTCTTTTCTGGTTACTTTAAACCACAGGTGATGTGTTTTGGCACAATAACCAAAAGTTTCTCTTTAGTAGTAGTTCCTGCTATAATCCATTGAAACTTCTTCCTACCTCCCGTTTGCTTGATGTGGGTTATATAGTGCTTTGAAGGCCAGCCTGGACTTGAAAGTAGATATGTAGAGTTACTAAATTGTATTTTATTATGCTGAGGGTCATTACACAAGGTTCACACTCTAAATTCCTAGCTATATGCCTAAGCCCATGTCCCCAAGGCTACCCTCTTGTGACTTATCTCAGCTGAAGGTCAGGTCCAGTCTCTAACAGAAGTCTCTGAAGTCTCAGGGTCAGGATCCTGGGGGAGACTCTCTAGCCACAGGGCAGATCAAGGTGGTGTCTCTCCAGATGTGCAGAGCAGAGCATTGCTCTTGGTCACTAATGTGCTGTCCAGTGGGTGTTGTGGAATTCTAGTCCTTTGTTTGTTATCTTGAGTGAGTGATGTCACTGGGTTCTGGTTGTCAGGTGAAGCCTCAGGTGTAGTGGGGATCCTGACTGAGCTATTTTTACATGTCTAAAAGGCATTTTTTACTATGCTCAGTACATGTACAGTGTGATCCTCTCCCAATCAATCAATCAAACAACAGCGAAGCACCTGATGCTGCACAAGTCTGTTACTGCTTGTGCTTTATGTTACATGACTCAATGGCTTCTTCCTACATATAAATGAACTCTGATAAAGTTGAAAGTATTCAGAGTGACTTCTATGTGCCTTTTCTTCAAGGCAGGTATTTCATGTCGAATATGTATAGTTAGAAATTTATTTCTATTTAGAATAGTTAAAAAAGAAGATCTCAGGTGCTAGAGAGATGGCTCACGCATTAAAGACACTTGCTTCTTGCAGATGACTCAACTTTTGTTCCCGGCACCCATATGGCATCTAACTATGGTCTATAACTCCACTCCCAATGAATCCAGTGCTCTTTTCTGACCTCCACAGGCACCAGACACTCCTGTGATCCACACATCCGAATGTAGGCAAACATTCATGCACAAAGGTTTTAAAAGGAAGAGCTTGTTATTAAAAGGTGGAGGAAAGTGATCCTTGTGCTAAGGGGGCTATTGCCTTTAACGATGAGCAAATAGAAACTCTGCTTCCTGAGCTGTGTGATCTGGCCCAGGAGACCAAGCAAAATGTTGAAGACACCGCCTGCTTTTGCTCATTTCTTGTCTAAAATGTGAATGCTTACAGACTACCTATGGAAAAAAAATGTCTAAAAGAAAGCGAGAGAGCAGGTCTTTTGTTGAGCACCCCATCTCCCCATCCATTTGCAGCTTTGAGAGGTGCAGGTCTAGCTGTGTTCTTCTGTGTGTGTCGCTGTCCAGTTTGTCCAGCACCGTTTGTTGAAGATGCTGTCTTTTCCTAAATGTGTTTTTGGCCTCTGTCAAAAACAGGGTGATTATAGAAGCATGGGCTTACCTTTGGATTCTCAGTTCTATTCAATTGATTAATGTCTGTTTTTATTCAGGTGTCATACTGTTTATGTTGTGACGGTTTTGTAATCTATCTGGATATCAGGGAATATGATGTCCCTAGCAGTGTTTCTACTGTACACGGTTGTTTTGACTATCCTGGGCCTTTTGTGCTTCCATATGAATTTTAAGATGGTTTTTCAATTTCTGTGAAAAAAATTGCATTAGAATTTTGACAGGGATTGCATTGACTCTATACATTGTTTTATGTAGTATAGTCATTTTCAGATTATCAGTGCTACAAATCCATGTGCATAGGAGGAGGGTCTTCTTCCATTTTTTCTGTCTAATTTTCTTCTTCATTGTTTTAAAATTCTCATTGTACAGGCCTTTCACTTCCTTGGTTATGTTTATTCCATGATAAATTGTTTTGTATGGTTTTTAAACTAAAGGTCAAGCCATTAAAATTTCCAGCCTGGGTGGGGGAAGGGCTCATGAAGCCCTGGTCCTCCCCCACCCCACTGAGGAGTTATTGGCAGTTGATGGCTACTAGGGGCATGGGGAGGAATGTCAGTTTTATGAAAGGATACTCCCTGATGACAGGCCACACATGTTTTCACCAGATGGCCCTATACCCATGCACATACTCAGGGGCTCAGTGCTCCTAAAAAAGAAACAGCTTCTGAAATTGGGAGGGGAAGTGTGGTGGTGAAGGATATGGATGGAGGGAGTGGGGATAAATTTGATCAAAACATCATGTGCATGTATGAAATTCTCACAGACAGAGTAAGGAGAAGAGTAAGAGAGAAGAGCTGCTGGTCTGACTGACATCTTCAAGCCCTGCAGAGGCAGCTGATGCTCAAACTGAGAAATGGCTTTTGAACATACTTCAGATTCATTATGAACCCCCACCTGACCTGTTTTTTTAGGCTAAGTTTTCACAGGCTGGCCTTGAAATGCCAAACACTCCCATTCAAAAGCCACGTAAATGCTGCCACTACAGGTGTGCAAAAGCACACCCGGTGTGTGTGTGTGTGTGTGTACCCTCCCACGTACTAATTGATTTGGACATGCTGTAATCATTGTGTGCTGGTTATTTGGTATTAATGTTAGATTGTTCTTGATGGAGGATAGTAGTATATATTTCTTCCTAAACCATAGTTTATTAACTGGAACTCGCTATTCCAGAAGACTGACAAACAGACATATCCTATGAAAGAGCCTCAGGTTTCCAAAAAACAGAAGAAGGAACCAGATAAGACCAGTATTGTTAGGCTTGTGCTCAAGTAAGTTGCTTAGAAAATCAAAGCTTGGTAGGAACTGATATCCCATCATGCATTTGTGAGGTGTTTCTGGAAGCCTAGTAGAAAGTTTCTGTGGCTAACGGCCGCAGAAAGTTGTGCCGTGTATCTGGATCTGCAGGACAACCACTCTTCCTCTTCATAATTTGAATCTTTGTCATAAGCGTTACCCCATGGTGATAAATAATATAGAAGCTAGATATTTTGGCAAACCAAATCTATTGGGAAAATGAAATACAGCAATAATAAAGTATTTTAAAATAAAAGCATTTTCCCTTCCCAAACAGCAAAGAGCTATTTCAATTATAAATATTCAAAGTACTGTTTCTCAACTATTATGCTCTTGACTTTGGGGCTGGCTTGTTGTGGGGCTGCCTGGTCCTATGCATTGTTGGGTATTCAGTAGCCTCTCTGACTTTTACCCTCCAGGTGCCTGTGGTATGCTCTCAACTTGAAGCCAAGTTATCAGGACCCCAAATGTCTGCAGACATTGCATAATGTCTCCTGTGGGACAAAAATTATGTCCTGTTGTAAGTCACAACTTAAAGAAGAAGTTCTTAGGAGAAATGGCAGTAGAATTTAAGAGCTCTTTAATGACGGGGCATGGGGTGGGTACTTCTCTGCTCCTGTACTCACCTGGCAACTCTCCTGAATAAACTCTCATGTACCCCTGGTAGTGTGTGTGTGTCTGATCACAAAACCAACAGTGGGAGTATTGGAATTTAACCTGCAGCCCCCCTCATGCTCGGCAGCCACTGTCACTGACCTACATCCCCCTAGATGAAAATATAATACATGTGTTAAATAATTACAAATTAAAACAGTGGACCAGTCTGATCTTAAATATTGAAAATGTTTATTTTAGGAGAGAAAATCTGGTCAGTGTTTACAAGCACCTATCTTACATGTGTAAATCAATAATGCCCTAGCTTCATTCTGTCGCTGTGATTAAAAACACCCTGACAGAAGCAGCTGAAAGAAAGAGGGTTTATTTAAGCTCAGAATTCCGGGTTACTATCTCTCATAGTGGGGAAATCCAGGCAAAGGGAACTTAAAGCTGCTAGCTCTATCATATCCACTCTCAAAGCAGAAAGAAATGAAATAATGTATGTGTGCTAACTGCTCAGCTCCCAAATCCAGAAATTGTACAAGCCACTTTTACGTTTCTTCACATGTCAATAACTAATCATAAAGAAGACAGTCCCTTACAAATATGTCCACAGAAAAACTTGATCTGTACAACCCATCACCAATACTCTTCCCAGATAATGTTTAGGGGTATCAAGCTCGATAACTGAAATTCAATAGAAGACAAAGTCCAAAATAACTATTTGACAGATAACTGGGAAAGGACCTGGGTTTCTTAATGGTTTTGGCCTGGGGTGTAATTCTTAATCAGAACAGTCCAAGTAAGCACCATTATTATCAGTATATTGAAAAATGTAATCATGGGCTTAGGTGCTCTTGAGTGCTCCTGGAAGATGGCGAGGTATGCCTGGTAGCCCCTTACCTGCTCACATTGATGCTCTTTGTGTGTCTTAGGTTTCTAAGTCAATCGTACTTAATACCCAAGGAGGATGGAATTACCTTAAACTGGGGTCATATCATCATCTTCACATGTCTGTGTATGTACCTGTTCTCTTCCGTGACTCTTGTGAGTCTCCCCGGAGGAATTTAAAGGAGGAAAGGTACATCCCAGGAAGCAGTGGTGAAACTCAGATGACCAGTGGATGCTTCAGCTGTAGTTAGGCAGATTTTCATGCGCTGTTTAGAAAAACGTAATAAAGGTGTAGTCCCCCCAGGAGGCCTGGTGGCATTTTAGAGTGAGAGTGAGAATCCCCGACATGGCTAGTTTTTCTATAGATACTGAATGCAATCTGGGCTGGCAAATGCTGGAAACTATAGTGATTACAATGAAGTGAATGAATGATTGTTATTACAGTAGGCAGTGTATTTATTGGGACCACTAAAATGTTGTGGGAACTGATTGTCTGTGCGGTATTTGCACTTCCCGTATGTATTAGTCCATTTTCCCAATGCTATTAAAATATCCAATAGAAGCAACTTGTGGAAGGAAAAGCTTGTTTTGACTCCCAGTCAGAGGGTTGCACTTTGTCATAGTGATGAGGAACTGCAGCAGCTTGTCACAGTGAACCCAGCCAGGAAGAAAGAGATGATGGCTATCCTCACTTTTCCCCCTTTTTCTTTTCATTCAGTCTGGGCCCCCTTAATGGTTTTCAACTTTCTTAATGCTGCAACCCTTCAATGTAACTCCTCATGTGGTGGTGATCACTAACCATAAAATCATTTTCATTGCTACCTCATAACTATAATTTCGCTACTCTTACAAATCGCAATGTAAATATATTTTTGGAGATAGAGGTTGCCCAAAGGGGACTTGAGCCACAGATTGAAAACCCCTGCCTTACAATGATGCCTCCCACGTCCAGGGTGGTTCTTCCCTCCTTAGCTAAACTTCTCCAGAAACTACCCTCCCAGACATTTGCAGAGGCTTCTCTCCTGGGTGACTACTCTAAATATGTTCAGGAGAACATTGAGGATTAATCAGCATGGATTATGTCATGACAGTGTTTATATAACCTAAAGTGAGTGAGGACACTTCTAGACATTTTCAATAAAGCACATCCTATGAATTTGCTCTGATTGAAATAATTTCAGTATCCGCTGTACTGACTTCCAGTATCATGTGCATGTCTGTCTAACAGACTATCTATGTGCCATCGCGTAAGGTTTTCAGTTGGTGAGGTTAGTTTCTTACTTTGACCCATTTTGCTTTTGAATCTTTTACAGTGCCTGCACCAACTAGTGTTCTAATAAAATCTTTTAATCTGAACCCTATCCTGTACTGGGAATACCAGGACATGCCACAGACTTCCACTTTTACTGTACAGGTAAAGAACTCTGGGTGAGTATTGTTCATTTATTTCGATTCTGTTTTTAGTCTGAGTCCTGCCATATTCCATAACTCTGTGTTCCTCTGTTATCCTTCCTTCCTGCTCACCAAACTTATCAGCTGTCTGCAGATATCACAAAATGCTAAGGATGGAGATAGTTCTTCTCAGTGGTGAAGCAGAGAAGTGCTGCTATCTTCCATGATTTTTCTCTAGTCTCTTAGTAAACTAAGATGTATTAGCTGTTAGCCAAGACTAGCCAAATGCATTGCGGTAATGTCAGTAAGGGCAAAGATCCACTTGAGAGTAGTTTAGCAGTATCTCAGAATGAATTCTTATAGGTCAAGTGGACTCAAATGGAAAACAAGGTTCAGTGTGGACTTGTCTTCTCACGATTTAATGAAGGAATTGAGGTTAACAACTTTTGATAGGCATGTTACAAAGGCAGTCTTTGTATCTACCATACAGATCCTAGTGAATGCTTATCCCAGGCTTGGTATCCTGCAGCTGGAATTTTGGCAAAGATGTTAGCACTCAGATCTATCCATTTCACATTCTTTTAAGTAAATGACCAGTGGGGCAAAGCTCTACAGGGACATGAATATCCTGTTCTATACAAGTCCACAGATATTTCAAGAGCTGTTAGTTACTGTAACTCTGCCTTAGTTAGAGTTTCTATTGCTGCAATGAAGCACCATGACCAGAACAACTTGGGGAGGAAAGAGGTCACTGTTCTCATCGAGGAGGTCAGGACAGGAACTCAAACAGGCTAAGAACCTGGAGACAGGAGCTGATGCAGACCTCATGGAGGAGTGCTGCTTACTGGCTTGCTCCCTATGGCTTTCTCAGTTCAGTAACACCAGCCCAGGAGTGTCCCCGCTCACAACAGGCTGGGCTCTCCCTCAACAATCACAAGTTAAGAAAATACCCTACAGGCTTATGTTCAGACCCATCTTATGGAGGCATTTTCTTAATTAAGGTTTTCTCTCTCAAGTTACTTTATCTTGTGTCAAGTTGACATAAAACTCTGCATCTCAGTCACATAGTAAATTGACAGAAACCATAAACTCTGAAAATATATTCTATTTGAAAACTGAGGAAAAGACAGAAATTTTCATATATATTTAATGTGAATGCAGATAGATCTGACCCTGGAGGAATATGCTTACTTTAGGGTTTTTGGGTGGTTGGTTCGTTGGTTGGTTGTTTTTTGTTTTTTGTGATGCTGTAGATTAAATCCAAGGCTTTACACATGCCAGGTAGGCCATCTACCACTGTGCTACACCACCAGCTCCCATGTTGCATTTGTGTATGTTGTATGCATGAATGCATGCTCGCGTGTGCGCGTGTGCGTGTGCGTGCGTGCGTGCGTGCGTGCGTGCGTGCGTGTGTGTGTGTGTGTGTGTGTGTATGTGTACAGGAGTATGTGCATATGTGTATACAGGAGTGTGTCCTGTAGAAGGTGGGAACAACCTCAGATATCATTCCATGTTTGTTTTGTTTTTAACGTGTGTCGGATTGAACTCAGGCCTTCATGCTTTGCATGGCAAGCACGCGATTGACAGAGCTTTCTCCAGCCAGTGTTTACTTTTAGATCTGTTGATTCCACATAAGATACACTGTTATAAAAATATACCTTGACCTGAGTGGTGATGGTGCAGCCTTTAATCCCAGCACTCTGAAGGCAGAGGCAGGCAGATCTCTGTGAGTTTGAGGCCAGCCTGTTCAGGACAACCAGGGCTGTTATACAGAGAAACTTTGTCTCAAAAAATCAAACAAAAACAAATACAACTCCAGATTGAATACAAAACTGGATTACTATATTAGTTTTATAAAATATAAAGGAAATTTTGTATTTTATGGATCTAAATGTAGTGATTTCCAGACTATATTGTTCAATGTTAAGAAAAATTCAGTTCTATAAGGCAGGTGCACTGAACATCACTAGGGAAGCTGAGTGAAATGAACTGTGTAGGTGTTTTCCAGGGGTTAAAACCCTGAAGCTAATGAGATTGGCTTCCTTTGGGAATGGGTAACAATGTTGTAGAGACCAATAGGAAGCAACTCATGTTTCCTTATAGAAATGCCAGCTCCAGGGTTAAGCCAAGAAACAAAATGAAGATCTTTGTAGGAATTTGACTTGTTTGATTGGCTTAAGGGTTTTTGTTTTGTCTTTGTGGGGCTGAAGCCCAACTTGTTCACATAAACAAGCACCCTACCTTCCAGCAACAACCTCAGCTTGGAAAGGTGGGAGAGTATTTACAAAGTCTCCCTTGTGGCTGAAACAGATGATGCAAACATGTCAAAAGGATCCAATAGCTATCTTGAAGCAGGCTCTTACTGGCCAAAGGATGCCACAGGTTAAGCAGCAATATCAGTAAGAACATGGTAAATAAATTAATCCTATATCTATATTATCTTAAAATAATAATGAAATTGAGAGAATGAAAAGCTTTTGTATAGACAAGGAACTACTAAAATGTTAAGTTTAAGTTTTGCTAAGTGAAGCTGATACCTTAGGTTTTGTCTTCCTATAATAACTGTGAATTTTACTAGAAAGGTAAATTTAAAACAAAAGAAAAAAAACTTACCACAATGGAGAGCTTTTGTAATGTGCCTGATTTTGTAATTGACTCACATTTGTATTAACGAGATCTGTAATGGTTTAAACTTAAATATAAAATGTATTGTGTGGGTTCTCTTAAGGAATTTACAGGAAGGGTTAATCATGCCTTATCTCAAATGCTTAGGACCAGAAGTATTTCATATTTCTGGCTTTTTTTGAATCTTGAAAGGTTTATATATACCTAAGGGGTGGGACCTAAATGTAAACATGAGACTTAATGCACATATAGCCTAAAAGTAGCTGTTACAATTTTTATGTTTTATCATATATATATAAAACTTCTGCAAGGCTTGAACCCATGGCTTTGCACATGCCCCACAAACTTTCTGTCCCTCATCTACTCCCCTTGTCTATATGGTATTTTGAATAACAAATTTTATGCAGGAAACAAAACAATGTAGCATTTTTTTCTCTATGACATCAGATGAGTGCTCAAAAGGCTTGGATTTTGGATCCACCTGTATTTCTAATTTTTTGGATTAAGGATTCTGGGCTTGTCCATCCAGTTTAAGAATAAGGACTTTTCTTTCAGCTGGTTTCTCTGTTTTATTTTATTTTAGCTCTTCTAAGCAACTGGCTGGATGCAAAGCAAAACACAGATGGCTGAAGTTTGTGTGGTAATACAACTTACCGTGTCTCTCTTTTCATTTTAGAAGTACATGGATTGATTCCTGTACCAACATTTCTGATCATCAGTGTAATATCTATGAACAAATTAAATATCCTGATGCATCCGTCTGGGCCAGAGTTAAAGCTCATCTTGGACAGAAAGAATCTGTCTATGCATTGTCAGAAGAGTTTATTATGTGCCGACAGGGTAAGTAGATTGTTTGCATGGGTAACTTCTTAAAATGTTCATTTATTTATTTATGTATTTATTTTTATGTGTATGAGTGCTTTGCCTGCGTGTATGTCTGTGCACCACATTTATGCAGTGCCCTTAGAGGCCCTCAGAGGGCGTTGGATCCCCTGGGATTGCCATTATAGGCTAAGTACCATGTTGGTGCTTATCGCGGAATAAACCCGTCACCAATTGATATGTTTCAACTAAGATTTATTTTGTTATAAAAGAGCAAAAGAGAGTTTAGCCACGCGCCGGATCCGCTGCCGTACGTAGCTGCCGAGCGCACTGGGCCGGAAATCCCACCTCCCTTTCCGCCGCTGCTGCTGCCGCGCGCAGCCGCTGCGATTCCCGCGCGCAGCCGCTGCGATTCCCGCTACATCTCCCCATTTTGTCTAAATAGGAAGGTTCTAAACTAGGTATAAAACTACATACTACAGGAATTACCATAAGACAGTGTGTGAGAAAGAGGAAGGACCTAACATAAGTGAGGTCAAACTACTGCTAGCAAACAACTACAAGGTGCAATTTAATATCTAAAATGTTGATACAAAAAAAAATGTACAGGGATTGTTTTAAAGCTGTTTATCCTAAATAATAGAGTTCTAAGACTTGAGTGTCTTTGCTGGAATGTGAAGTAATAATAATCTCAACTATCTAATCTTCAACACCGTCAA
>PVIH01014628.1:0-52933 GCA_004025045.1 Sigmodon hispidus | reverse complement strand
TGTTTGTATTTTCTTCTATTTCTTTAAGGCTTTTTTTCATATCTTCTTTTAGAGCTTCGATGATCATCAAAAAGGAATTTTTGGTGTTGCTTCCTTCTGTTTCCTCTTCATTGCTCAGTTCAGGTCTTGTATTTGTAAGATCGCCACTCTCTTCTGGAGTTACCATGTTGTCCTTTGTATTATTATGTAATTTCTTGCATTGATGTTTGCCCATGGCTTCAGTGGTTCACAATTAGATGGGTCCTGGTCATTTGTGGCACTTGGGTTTGTGTGTCTCCTGTCACCTCTCTGGTCAGGGTTTGATTCTGTCTTTCAGAGACCCCTGCAGTTGGTTCGCTCAGTTCGCTCAGTTCGAGGTCGTAGTGGGGAGCCGTGCAGATTCCCTCAGCAGGAGCTGTGGGTGTGGCCAGGGGCACAGTTTACCTGCCCCTGCTCTAGAGTGTGCTGAGACTCCGCAGAGAGCACCCGGTCTTGGGAGTGGAACCGGAAGCAATCTATCTAACTTCTTTTACATGACCGTAACTTGGCACAAAAGCTGTCATGCATGTTCAAACATTCTATATTTTCCCTATCATGATAGCCACTACCCAGATGTGGTTGTGCAAATACAAATTTAAAGAATTTTTCTTTGTTCCTTAGCTGCAACAGACACATTTCAAGTACTCAAATACTCAGTGGGGTTAGTGGCTCCTATTCGGGTAACATAACTGAGTAGAGATTGTACCAGCATTGCAGAAATTTCTATAGTTCAGTGGTGCTCTGTGCTCTAAAAATTATTTCTCAAATATCTACTATAGTTAATTGAGTGCTTTACAAAATAGAATTTGAGGTAGAGATTTTTAGGAAATTGGTTAGGAGGTACTTTGGGGGACACAGTAAAGGAGTAAAGGGAGTAATATTGGACAGAGGAAGAGATGGAACAATGGCTTTGTTCTAGAAGGAACCTCAGTGTATTATGCAGAGTCTGCATTATGCTTGCCTTTCAGTAGTATTTTAAATTTAATCAAGGGGACAGGCTATATGTACCCTATATGAACAGTCATTACATATTGCTGTCCCCTATCTTCCTACCAAAGAAGTAACATCAGTTGGGGAAATAGAATTTATTTAAAGGAAGGGAATCCTGAGACTCAGCTGTGAGAGGTCAACTGCCAATGCTACTCATTCCTTGAGGGTGGCATCCCACAGTATCCCCTGCATGGCTCTGTGCATCCTCTGTTTGCTGACTGCTGATACCCAAGAAACCTGTGTCCTATCACACTTTTCTTCTGATGCTCCTAACAGAGTTCTAGGAGAATCTTTCTTAGTATTGTTGTTACTTCTGTCTCTTAAATCATTGTAGCAAGACCAAAGTAAGTGATGGGAAAGTCACAGATCAGTTATCTCTGTGAGGAAATGAAATCTTCTTTAAAACAAAAGAATGGGAAAGAGTAGAAGCAATGTGTCTGCTGGCCAGCACTGTTCTTGTCCTTTGGTATTCTAATGCTGTATGATAATTGTGGGCAGTATGCATGAATTTGATTACAAGTAATAGAAAACAACCCAGTTAACTCACACAAAGGGAATTCACAAGACATATAGGATCTTGTGAAATCTAAGGCTAAGGTGGCTGTATCATAGTATTAGTGAATAATAATAAAATAATTTACTGCTCATTTATACCTACCCATATAGAAATAACTTTATTAATGCAGACCTCCAGGCTATTTTTTTACCCCAAACTTCTTAGTTATTTCTTGGAAAGTGGTGTATATCAAAAGAGTGAATTTGGAAGAATTTGCTTGATCTATTTGGCATATCCTCTTCTTTCTTCTTCTTTTTTAAATTTATATTCTTGAAGAAGAGAAGCATTCTATTCATTCAGCATCTGAAAGTTACCGCTAGAGCAAACCAGTTTGGTCACTTAGGTAGAGCTGTAATCTCTAAACTGTATATTAAAAGACTGCATTTCAATTTATTTTTTTATTTATAAAATAGTTTTTTCTTTAATCTATGTATCCCCTTGCTCTCCCTTCCTTTTCTTTCCCAACCCTTCTCCATCAGCCTTTAGCCTCCCTTTTTCCCATACCTCCATCTCCACCCTTCCCCCCAAAGAGCAAGAAGTCCCAAGGGGGATCAGCTCAGCATCCACTCCAGGCAAGTTCCATTTTCTTGTCCTAATGTCAAGACTGGGTTAGGTGTTCCTCTGAAGGGAATGGGCTCCGAAGTGCCAATCCACATACAGAAACACAGTCTAGTCCCTCCCGTCAAGGCTCCATGTACTGCTCATGTCAGTGGACAGTTGCCTATCCTTGGAGGATCTAGTTCTTTTTCTTGATGGTTTCTGAGTGGCTGTTCTTGATTCTGTGAGCTCCCCAGAGCTCCAGCCAGTCATCACTGTGGGAATTTTTCTCATAATCCCTATCCCGTTGCTCATATAGATTCTCTTCCCCTGTTCTCAACTGAAACAGGAGCTCAACCCAGTGCTTAGCCAGGTATCTCTGTCTCTACCTCTATTTATTGTTGAATGTAAGCCCATGCTGTTCAACTGTCATCTACATTTGAAGGGTTTAGTTCCTTTACATAAAGCTTTCTCAGCTGTTATTTCAGAGTCAGTGAGCTCACAATAGCCCTCTGGTCAGCTATTTCTGTGGGCATTTTCTTCATGATCCTGATCCTTTTGTTATACACCCTCTCTTCACCTGGACCGAGAGCTTGACATGGTACTTAGGCATGGAACTCTGTTTTTGCCTTCATTTGTTGCTGAATGCAGTTTCTGTAATGAAAATTAGAGTGGTCATTCATTTGATATTGTAGAAGAAGTCCTGTTTAGGCACCCTCTCCACTGTTGCTTAGCTGGGATCATCTTGTGGGTTCTTGGATATTTTCCTAGCACCAGGTTTCTCTGTAATCCCACAATGGCTCCCTCTATCAAGATATCTATTTCTTTGTTGTCCCTCTCTGTTGCTCCTCCCACTCAACCATCTCATTCTCTTATGATTTTTTCCTACCTTTCCTTACTTGCTCCCCCATAGGATCCCAATTTACTCAGGAGATCTTTATTCCCCCTTTCTAGAGGGATCTATGGATATCTCTCTTAAATCTGGCTATTCTTTGCTTTATGCCTGAAATCCACTCATGAGTGAATACACACCATTTCTATCTTTTTGGGTTTGTGTTACCTCACTCAGAATGATACTCTCCAGATTTATTCATTTGCCTGAAAATTTTCAGATTTTCAGAGAACTCAAGAAACTAGAGGTCAAAAAAAAATAATTCAATTAAAAACAGGGTTCAGAGCTAAATAGGGAATTCTCAAATGAATTTTAAATGGCTGAAAGACACTTAAAGAACTGTTCAACATCCTTAGCCATCAGAGAAATACAAATCAAAGCAACTCTGAGATTCTATCTTACACCTGTCAGAATAGCTAAGATTAAAAACACAGATTATTTTGGAGGGGATGTGGAGCAAAGGGAACATGCCTCCATTGTTGGTGGGAATGAAAACTTATACAGCTACTTTGGAAATCAGTATGGCAGTCTTTCAGAAAATTAAAAATTAATTTCCACAGTGATCCAGCAATACCACTATTGGGTATGTATCCAAAGGCTGCACATTCTTACTCCCAGGGCACTAGTTCAACTATGCTTATAGCAGCATTATTTGTATTAGCCAGAACAACCTAGATGCCTCTCAACTGAAGAATGGAATTAAAAAAATGTGCTACAATTGCACAATTATTTACAGCAATAAAAAGAAAACCTTTTTCAACAAGGTGATCAGAAAGTAACTCTTGTCACAATGATCTTTCCATTGCTGTAGTTATAAGTCTGCATTTATTCTAAGTGACAACTTCTGCTTAGAGTTGCCTATACCCCATATGCAGTTCTAATAACTATTTGGCTAAATAACCTTAGTTATTTCCGTGAAGGTTATGTGCTATTTAATGTTTTGCTGGAAAATTCTGTAAGAAGGGAGATGAAAAGGAGGGGCCTGCTCATGGAAGCAGATGCGTCATGAACACAGTTCAAGCCAACAAGTAGTAAGTAATACCATTACCTGGGAAATTTATCCTTAAATTCAAAAATCAGTTCTCATCAAGGAACATTCAGTTAGAAGTTTTCAATAGATTTTCAGATGGTGAAATAATTGCCTCCTTGGAGTTTTCTGTAATAAAATATATAGGACTTCACAGACTCTTCTTTGACTTTAATTTTCAATAACTCAACATTTTCTAAAAACCTGAGCCAGCTCATAACATGTTCCTTTAATAATCATTAAGATCACATGACCCGCACAACACCTGCTAAAAATTAATCTTCAATCAAGCAATATGTGAATATATGTCCTCTAGAAGTCACCATTGATATTTCATGATTCCTTTTCTTGTAGAACTAAGAGGCACCTTATATGTCAAGGTGAAGTCAATATGCGATTGATAGGCTGCGAGGTTTTTCTTTTCTCTGACTTACTGAGCAGTTCTACTCACAGTAGCAAGTTCTTCATACAATTTTTCTACATGCTCCTCTAACTTCTCTCATTTTGAACAAGTCCCTTTCACTCCACCATTCTTTCTTTTTAAAATAATAACAGTATAAATATGAATAATAAGAAAGGTGAAAAATTATTCACCATTCTTCCATGATAACATTTTAGGTTACTTCCCACCAGCTTATTCAAATTAAAAAGTAAAATTCAATTAATTTTGTATCTGTAATTTTATTTTTGCTGGCATAGTAGGCATCAATTGTGATTTTCTAGTTATCTTTTAATGATAGTTCCATTGTTTCTTAAGTGTACTTTATTTTAAAATTTTTATTTTTACTAAAGAATCTAAAATTTTTATGCTTGTCTCTAAATATATACATATTGAATGCTAAAACATTGTTATGTATATACACACACAGACACAGACACACCACACTTTCTCTTCAGATTAATTTTCAGAAGAAGGATTACTAGTTCAATATTTCAGTATATTTTTTTAAAAAAAAATCACCTTTTTTTTCAGGCTCAAGCAGATTTGCTGGAAATTATAAAAATTATACTTCTTTGTTTGTCTGTCTAAGATTTCTCCAAACAAGTACAAGTGTGTTCTCCTCTTAAGCCTTTTTCTTTTTAGAATGTTTCCATTGCCACAACTTTCCACAACCCTCAATACTACAAAAGCGCACCTCAGTCAGGCATGAGAACAGAACAGAACAATTCTGCTGTCTTGTCCTGGATCAGGGAGAAATCTGCTGGCAATTCTGAATAAGATGGTTGAAAGCAAAAGATTCCTAAGTGATTTTAGGATCTTTCTGTTTTTTTCTTTTCTTCCCTTTAAGTGTATTATACAGATTTGCTACTGAAATTAGTGACCTCAAATACCTGCAGTGTTACATACACACGATGGGCCCTTGTGGGACAGAGAAAAGGGCACTGGGTTGGAAATGGGGACATTTAGCTCAGCTGTGGTACTCTGCAGCCTCTGTGTCTCTTTGTACCATTTGAGGCATTTTATCCTTGCAGTGATCTCCTGGGCCTGTTGTCATTACTCTGACAAAATAGCTAGAAGCTAAGGCTTTGCAGTTGCAGCAAGAATACCAGATGGGCTAGTGGGAGGCACAGGGAAAGTTCAGCCTGTCCCCAGCATTGGCTTTTCTCCTTGTCCCAGCCTCTCCCCACTACTCATGTTTCCCGAGACAATCACTTATCCTCTTCTGTGGTGATCCGGTGAGATGTAATATAAACATCAGGAGGTCTGAGTACGGCAATGAAAACGTTAACTAATACATGGCTCAGACTGGCTCCTGAAAATCAGGAATTTAAATTGTTTAATCCCTAGTTTATAAGTTTTTGTTTTAGCTTTTGTGTGTGTTTGTTTTTGAGACAAGTTCTACCCGGTGCCATGTAGGTTTGAACTTGGTAAGTGAGGATGGTGTGAAAATCTCGACCTTCGCCTCCACTTCCCAGTAGAGTGTGCTGCCTGTGCTGCCATTCCTGCTTAACACATGGTTTTAAACCTTGTCAACATTGATGTATGATTTGGGGCCAAAAATTCTATTTGGTAGGGAATCTAAACCTGTTTCTTACCAGATAATTATCAGCATTCTTGTCCTTTAACAACTAGATGCAGTTGTATCCTTTCCCCCAAATTGTAACAAGAAAAAGAAAATCACTAGATATTGCCAAATGTCTTTTGGGTGTGGAGAGACACAAAGTTGTTCCAATTGGGAAGCACTGCTCTAACAGAATGGACTAGAATGTTTTATTACTTAATATGTCAAAAGTGGAATGTAGGCGAGTTAGTTCTGCAAAGGAAAATGTTGCTGGCATTTATTGCCTTAGTCTATTTAAATCTTCAACCTTGTTACTAGATGAACATCATTGTTTTCCAGGCTGTCCAAACACATTTCACTGAATGCCAATACCAAGGTCTGAATGCAAGATTATAGAAAAGAAGAAACAAAGAAAAATAAAACCCATCCAATTACAATGAGAAACCTATTCTGGAGAGAACAGCTTCTGTAACGTTTCTCATTTTTAGTAGAATTTTGGTCTCAAGCATAGATTTATGTTGTGTCATTTTCAGTTCTATTAAGCATCTTTGTCATATGGGAAAGAGCCTAATTGCAATGCCGTGGCGAGTCTGTCACTTGCAATAGTATGAGGCCTTACTCTGACCTTCTGTTATTCCAGAACCATCGGGAGGCACAGCCACTGACCACAGAAGATGAAGTACTATAGAGAGATCAAAGGCCATCAGGACCTGAGTGGCACTACAATTTAGCACTGAGGATTCTATTCAGCAGACTAAATTGAAGCTGGTCTATTGTCCCGAGAGCAATATGATGCATAGTTATGTAATGTTGCTCACCATAGCAAAAGGCAGTTTCCACTGAAGGAAGAGGAGGGGTTAGGAAGAAACATTTTTGAACATCTGTATGCCAAAGGGCTGAGAATTATTTTTTTGTTTATATACTCTACACACTACATATAAGAAATATTATTTTATTTTTTAAATGAGAATAAGTGACCAAATATCAAGATCAAGTCATGCTAGGGATTCATAGAACAATATAAAAGTCTCTTTGTACTTCTCACTGTATTGAGACTTGTAAAAGTGCTGATAAAATAAAAACAGACCATAATGTCTTGTTACGAACTTGATCTAAATGTTTGGAACAATACAGTATTTTAAAACTGGAATTATTTGGTATTTTTGACTTCAATATATAATTATGTTTTACTTAGCATTCTGCATGTACTTAATTTTTCTGATGTTACTCCCTCAGGGTTAGAAACCATTGGTCTTTCTCATATTACTAAGATTTCTTTTAATACAATCAGAATATAATGACTCCAACCCAGGGCCACATAATATTCCTACTTTAATTTCCTTCGGTAATATAGATACTAATATTGTTGTTCAAAGCTTTTCATATGTCATTATTAATTTATTCAGCACTTTTCTAGAAGATTACTTGTTGAACAAATAGGTTGGTATATATTTCTTCAAGAAATATAGCATATAGTTCATGTATAATTTTTTCCATACCCGCAATTCATTCAAATATTACTATCACCATGAGTAAAATTAATATTCTCTGGCTTATATATTTTATTAATAAAATTTTAGAACGATGTTTTTATGTGGCTTTATATATGTATGTTCTCTACTAAGAAGTAAGTAGTATAATATAAAAAAGCCAAGGCAATTTTCTTTAAATTTTTACTTTTTAAATTCCTTTCCATTGCAATATTTTAAGAACTGTTTTGTTAATTTTAAGAAACAAGCTGGAGCCCTGTGTCTAAAGGAAGAACTTTGAGAGGGGAGGGTTTAGGTAGTTTGTTAAAAGGTTCTTTTCTTCCAAGACAGTTTAAGCTTGGATTTCTCAAGGAACTCTAAGTCGTAAGTTTGTGTTTTTTCTTTTTTTAATGAAGTCACATTTGTTATTCATGTATCCCCTTGTTCAGACTCCCTTTCCCCCCATGTCCCTCCCTGCCACTCACTCTTTTTCCCATCACTTTATCCCCTCTTCAGCAAGGGCACGAGGTCCCAAAGCCCCAAGGTACAAAAGTGGCTTAGTTCAGCATCCACTCTAGGCAGATCTGCTTTCCTCATCCCAGCATCAAGACTGGGTCAGATGTTCCTCTGGAGGGAATGGGCTCCAAGGTGCCAGTCCAAGGTATTTCAGATCCCAAGCTGTTCAGTGGTTGTGGTTTGCAGCGTGGACATTTTTAGCTTTTTGTTTAAAGTTCAATAATGAGCACATCCTGTGCTTATCTTTCTGGGTTTGTGATACCTTGATCAGGAAGATATTCTCCAAATCCATTCATTTGCCTGCAAATTTTAGGATATCATTTTTCTTACTGCTGAGTAGTACTCCATTGTATAGATAGATGTACCACAGTTTGTTAATCCATTCTTCAGTTGAGGGGCATCTAGGTTGTTTCCAGGTTCTTGCTATTATGAATAATGATGCTAAGAACATAGTTGAGCTAATGCCCTTGAGGTGAGAATGTGCATCTTTAGGGTATATGCCCAGTAGTGGTATTGCTGGATCCTTGGGGAGACTGATTCCCAGTTTTCTGAGAAACTGCCATACTGCATGCCAGAGTGGCTGAACAAGCTTACACTCCCAGAAACAATGGAGGATTGCTCTGCAACCTCTCCAGCATAGGCTGTCATCTTTGTCTTTTATCTTAGCCAATCTAACAGGTGGAAGGTCTGATGGCTAAAGATGTTGAGCACTTTTTGAAGTGCCTTTTAGCCATTAATTCTTTTGCTGAGAATTCCCTTTTTAGTTCTGAACCCCATTTTTTGATTGAGTTATTCAAAGTTTTGGGCTCTAGTTTCTTGAGTTCTCTATATATTTTAGAGGTCAGTTCTCTGTTTCTTGTAGGGTTGGTAAAAATCTTTTTCCATTCTGTAGCCTGTCATTTTGTCTTATGGACTGCATCTCGGTTTACAGAAGCTTCTCAGTTTCAGGAGGTCCTACTTATTGATTGTTATTCTTAGTGTCTGTGTTACTGGTGTTATATTTAGGAAGTAGTCACGTATGCCAAATTGTTGGAGGTTATTTCCCACTTTCTTTTCTATCAAGTTCAAAGTGGCTGGGTTTATGTTGAGGTCTTTGATCCACTTGGATTTGAGTTTTGTGCAGGGTGACAGGCTTGGATCTATTTGCATTTTCTACACACTACCATCCAACTGTGCCAACACCATTTCTTAAAGATACTATCTTTTTCCCATTGAATATTTTGGGCCTCTTTGTCAAAGATCCGTTGTTCATAGGTTTTTGGGTTAATGTCACAGTCTTCAATTTGATTCCATTGATCCACAAGTCTGTTTTTATGCCAGTACCAGGCTGTTTTTATTACTGTAGCTCTATAGTATAACTTGAAGTCAGGGATGGTGATGCCTGCTGAGGTTCTTTTGTTGAGTAAAATTGTTTTGGCAGCCCTGGCTTTTCTGTTATTCCAAATGAAATTGAGTATTGTTCTTTCAAGGTCTGTAAAAAATTGTGTTGGGATTTTGATGGGCAGTGCATTGAATCTGTAGATAGCTTTTGGTAGAATTGCCATTTTTACTATGTTGATCCTATCTATCCAGGAACATGGGAGAGCTTTCCACTTTCTGATATCCTCTTCAATTTCTTTCTTTAGTGATTTAAAATTTTTGTCAAATAGATTTTACTTCATTGGTTATAGTTACTCCAAGGTATTTAATGCTATTTGCAGTGATTATAAAGGATGATGTTTACCTTATTTCTTTTTCATCCCTTTCATCTTTAGTGTATAGGAGGCCTACTGATTTCTTTGAGTTAATCATGTATCCTGCAACATTGCTGAAGGTGTTTATCAGTTGTAAAAGTTCCTTTGTAGAATTTTGTGGATTACTTATTTATACAATTATATCACCTGCAAATAGAGATACTTTCACTTTTTCTTTTCCAATTTGTATCCCCTTAATCTCTTCTCATTCTCTTATTACTTTAGCTAGAACTTCAAGAACTATATTGAATAAATAAGGAAAGAGAGGACAGCCTTGTCTATTGTTTATGATTTCCATCCCTGTACAGGTCAGAGGTATGACCTGCTCATGGTGACCACTTTTACCCCACTTTTACTCCATTAGTCAGATGCTCATATTAATTTCATTGTATTTGGCCTATGTCTCAGGCACATTGCTAGCTAGCTCTTTCATCTTAATTTAACCTATTTCTATTAATCTGGTTGCCACGTGGCCCCTGGCAAGACCCAACTCACCTGGGTCCTTTATGCTTCTTCTTTGGCGGCTGGATAGCGACTCTGACTCAATACTCCTCATACCTGAAACTCAATTTCCTTACCTACCTCTATGGTACCTGACACAGGGCAAAACAGTTCTTTTATTTATAGCATATAGATAGAATGTTGCTATCACACTTGTCTTTTTCCTGATTTTAGTGAGATTGCTTTGAGTTTTTCTCCATTTAGTTTGATGTTGGCTGTTGGCTTGCTGTAAATTGCCTTTATTATATTTAGGTACTTTCCCTGTATTCCTGATTTTTCCCAAACTTTTATCATGAAAGAGTGTTGGATTTTGACAAAGGTTTTTTTTCTGCATCTAATGAGATGATCATGTTTTTTTTTTTTCTTTCAGTTTATTTATATGATGGATGACATACACAGTTTTCCGTATGTTAAATACTCTCTGCATCTCTGGGATGAAGCCTGCTTGATCATAGTAGATTATTTTTTTGGTATGTTATTGGATTTGGTTTGCCAGAAATTTATTGAGTATTTTTGCATCAATGTTCATGAGAGAGATTGGTCTCTAGTTCTCTTTCTTTGTCACATCTTTGAGTGGCTTTGGTATCAGGGTGATTGTGGCCTTATAAAAAGAGTTTGACAATGTTTCTTTAGTTTCTACTGTATGGAACAGTTTGAGTAGTATTGGTATTAGTTTGTCTTTGAATATCTGATAGAATTCTGCACTGAAACCATCTGGTCCTGGGCTTTTTTCTTTGGAGACTTTTAATAGCAGCTTCAATTTCCTTTGGGATTATAAGTCTGTTAGATCTTTAATCTGATCTTCATTTAACTTTGGTAAATGGTACCTGTCCAGAAAGCTGTCCATTTCTTCTAGGGTTTTCATTTTTGTAGAGTATAGATTTTCAAAGTATGACCTGATAATATTCTGGATTTCTTGGGTGACCCCTTTTTCATTTCTGATTTTGCTAATTTGGATATTCTCACTCTGCTTTTTTGTTATTTTGGACAAGGGTTTATCTATATTGTTGACTTTCTCAAAGAACCAACTTTTTAATTCATTGATTCTTTGTATTGTTCTCTTTGTTTCTATTGTATTGATTTCGGCCCTGAATTTGATTATTTCCTATTGTCTACACCTTCTAGGTGAGTTTGCTTCTAATTGTTCTAAAATCTACAGCTGAGTTGTTAGGTCTCTTGGGTGAGATTTATCTGGGTTTTTCATATAGGCATCTAGTGCTATGAATTTTCCTTTTAAGACTGCTTTCATTGTGTCCCATAAGTTTGGGTACATTGTAGATTCTTTTAATTACATTCTAGGAAGTCTTTGATTTCTTTAACTTCTTGCTTGATCCAGAGGTGGTTCAATTGAAAAATGTTTAGTTCCCATGACTTGGTAGGCTTTCTGTGATTTTTGTTGTTGTTGAACTCTATCTTCATACCATGGTAATCTGATATGATACAAGAGGTTATTCCTATTTTTTTGTATCTATTGATATTTGCTCTATGACCTAGTTTGTGGTCTATTTTAGAGAAAGTATCAAAGAGTGATGAGAAATATGTATATTCTTCTGTGTTTGGGTGGGAGGTTTTGTATATATCTACTAAATCCATTTGGGTCATAACTTCTGTTATATTCCTTACTTCTTCTGTTAGATCCCTTATTTCTCTGAAAGTGGGTTATTAAATTCTACTACTATTGGTAAGTGGAGACTGATATGATATTTAAACTTTAGGAAAGTTTCTTTTACATATGAGGTGCCCTCTTGTTGGAGGCATAAATATTCAGGATTGAGACTTAATCTTGGTGGAATTTTTCTGAGATGAATAGGTAATGTCTGTCCTGTTCTCTTTTGGTTGATTTTAGTTTATACTTTAGTTTTTTAGATATTAGGATGGTTGCACCTAGGACCATTTGATTGGAAAGTTTTTCTCAATCCTTTACTCTAAGCCTCTGTCTGTTTTTGAAGTTGAGGTATGTTTCTTGTATGCAGCAGAAAGATGGCTTCTGTTTTTGTATCCATCATGTTAATGTGTGTCTTTTTATAGGTGAATTGAGTCATTGATATTAAATGACATTAATGACCAAATGATGGATATTTCCTGTTACTTTTTGTGGTAGCTTGAGTGTATTTCCATTCTTTGGGTTTTTCTTTGGTGAAACTATGAATTGTTTGTGGTTTCTTGGGTGTATCTGATTTCCTTAGGTTAAAGTTTTCCTTCTACTCTTTTCTGTAGGGCTGGATTTGTGGATAGGTATTATTTAAATGTGGTTTTGTCATGAAATATCTTGTTTACTCTGTCTACGATGATTGATAGTTTTTCTGGGTATAGTAGTTTGGGTTGGCATCCATGCTCTTTTAGTGTCTGCGTAACATCTGACCAGCACCTACTTGCTTCCACTATTTCTATTTCATAATTTGGTGTCATTATGATGGGTCTGCCTTTATAAGTAATTTGACCTTTTTTCTTTGCAGCTCTTAGTATTTTTTCTTTGTTCTATAGGTTTAGTGGCTTGATTATTATGTGGTGAGCAGACTTTTTTGGGGGGGCTCTAGTTTAGTTGGTGTTCTGTAAGCTTCTTGTATCTTTATAGGCATCTCCTTTTGGTCAGAAAAGTTTTATTCTATGGTTTTGTTGAATATGTTTTCTGTGGCTTTGAGCTTCTTATCCTTCTTCACTTCCAATTATTTTTAGGTTTGGGCTTTCCATGTTACCCCAGATTTCCTGGATGTTTTGTGTTATGAATTTTTTGGTTTTAGTGTTATTTTTTAACGGATGCATTTATTTCCTCTATTGGGTATTCCAGTCTATAGATTCTCTCTTTTATCTCTTGGATTCTGTTGTTTATGCTTGAATCTGTATTTTTGGTTCATTTCTTCAGGTTTTCTATTTTCAGCTTTGCCTTGGTTTGTGCCTTCTTTATTGCTTCAATTTTAGTTTTTAATTTTTGGAATGTTTCTTTCACCTGTTTGTTTTCTTTTTCTTGTATTTATTAAATTTTCTATCAGGAATTTGTTAATCTCTTCCTATTTTTTGTTTTCTTTTTTTTATTAAGAATAAAGAAGTCACATTTTCTATCTGGGTATATCCTTATTCAAGATCCCTTCCCCCTCCCACCAATCAGGTCACTCTCTCTTCTCCACATCTCCCCATCTCTCCCCATCATGGGCAGGAGGTCCCAAGGTCCCATTATTGCTCAGTTCAGCCTCTACTCCTGACAGATCCAGTTTTCTCCCCCCAACATCAAGACTGAGTCAGGTGTTCCTCTGGGGGGAGTGGGATCCTAGGTGTCAGTCCAGGGTGTTTCAGATCTCAAGCTGTTCAGTGGTTGTGGTTTGCAGCTTGGGCATGCTTTGCTGTTTTATTTTTTGTTTAGAGTCCACTAAGTACATCCCCAGCTTATCTTTTTGGATTTGTGATACCTTGCTCAGGAGGATAATTTCCAAATCCATCCATTTGCCTGCAAATTTTAGGATATCATTATTTCTTACTGCTGAGTAGTATTCCACTGTGTAGATGTACCACAGTTTGTTAATCCATTCTTCAGTTGAGGGGCATCTAGGTTGTTTCCAGGTTCTTGCCATCATGAATAATGTTGTTATGAACATAGTTGAACTAATGCCTATGGAGTGTGACTATGCGTCTTTAAGGTATACACTCAGAAGTGGTATTGCTGTGTCCTTGGGGAGATTGATTCCCAGTTTTCTGAGAAACTGCCATACTGCATTCCAGAGTGGCTGAACAAGCTTATACTCCCACCAACAATGGAGGAGTGTTCCCCTTGCTCCATACCGTACCCTCTACAGCATAGACTGTCATCTGTGTTTTTTATCTTAGCCAATCTGACAAATGTCAGGTGTTATCATATTTTTTGTTTCTTTAAGGGAGTTTTTTATATTATATTTTAAAATTTCTATTATCTTCATAAAGTTGTTTTTAAGGTTATTTTCTTCTGTTTCCCCTTCATTGTTATGCTGAGGTCTTGATGTAGAACACCAGCTTCTTCACGTGGTGTCTTGTTGATCTTCATATTGTTATATGTGGCATATGTGCACATTGTTTTCTTGTTTCACTCTTTGTCAGCTATTGATCGACTCATAGTTGTGGGCCCGAGGTTAGGGGAGGGCTGTGTGTTTCCAGTACTTGCAGGGGTTGCACTTAGTTTGTTCCTTGTTGCTTATAAGCCAAGGAGTGTGTTCTTTGTCTCTCATTTTCACAGGGGTTGTTCTTAGTCAGCTTTTTGTTAGCTCTTTGTTGGATGTAAGCCAAATTGTTTTGTTTCTTCTGTTCTCACGGTGGTTGTGATTAGTCAGCTCTCAGTCAGATCTTAGTCAATTGTGTATTAAGAGGATTCAGGTGATCCCGTTGTCAGAGTGTGATTTGGCAGATTGTGTTTTGGGCAGGGTTTGGTTCATGGGATGTCCCTCTAACTGTGTTTTGCTGGAAATTGAACTTCAGGGTGCTCTCTCAGATTTTGGTGGTTTGGAGCAGAGCTGGATATGTCCTTGAGCTAGAATTTGAAGAGTTGCAAGGTGTCTGCTTGGCCTGAGGGACTGGGTACCACTCACCTTTTAGGTTTGTATCAAGAGCTTCTTTGTTCTTCTTAACATACTTTTTATTTGCTTTTAATTACTCTATTCATTTATGAATGTCTGTTATGTAAAAGGAACTGAGCTGGGTGCTGGGGAGAGGTGTAAAGCATGACTCTTTCCAGGTGAAGAAGATGTAGCATGCAATTCTTTTTATAAGAGATAATCAAATATGATTCAGGAAAGTACAAGTGAAAGAAACGGTTTGGTTTAGTGAAGAAACTGATGGAACCATTTGACTTTGAGATCACAGCACAACTTTTAAAACATCCAGAAGAGAGCAGCTGTGCTAAAGAGAACTGATGTGGGAAACAAATTTTAGATAAAGCCAACTCACAACTGTTGAGGGCTGCTCCCCATGCCCACCTTCCTATCTACATCTGTCTTCTTTCTGCATCAATGTGAGCTTTCTAGTTGCCTGTGAACAAGCAGAAGTTAGCTAGACTTTACGCATTCTTTTGGTTCCTCTCACTATCACACTCTGGCCGTAATTCTTATTGCTTATCTAAGCCACATTCTCACCTTGCTCTTTTTAAATCATTCTTCTCCACTAGCCACATACTTTCCCCTTTGGACTTTTTCTCTCATTTTATTCCTGCTGATGAGGTTTGCCTAAACATCACTATGCTCCTTGATGCCTCTCCTTGTCAGTTAATTAAACCAGAGGTTTATGCTTGGCCAAAGGGAACACATTAGATCCCAACAGATTCTGTCCCTCAATAATCTGATCAGAGCCATAGCTTTTCCAGTGGCATGAGGAAAGGGTATGTGATGCTTTAACACTGGTTTAGGTGGAGCAGTTGAAAAATAGAGAAAGAGTGCCAAGAAAAACAGATGAGCATATGTGCAACATCTTAGCAAACAAATGAACTGATGACTTTCCAACCTACTTCTAGCTGATAAGAGAATCAAATTTTTAAAATCTTACCACTTTAGATTGCAAGAGACTTAGACCTAACACTAAATTTTCTTTGACTGAAGTTAATTACATCAGATTTCTTCTTCTTTTTTTTTTAGGACTTTATTTTCTAAAATATATATGTATGTATATATATATATATATATATATATATATATATATATATAAAATAGAGTCACAAGAAAAAAATATGTTCCGGTTCCGGGACCAGGTACAGTCTGTAGAGTGTGTCCCTACGCACTCTTTAGCAGACAGAGATAAACTCTGACTGCCATGGTACCCCCAGCTGCTGGTGAGGGAATTTGCATGGCCACCCCACCACCAAATGCTCAAACAGAGAAAGATTGAAGACTTGAAATTCCATCCACTGCCCAGAGCAGAGGTAGAGATTGAACAGACCTTTTGTTCAGAGATGACAGGAGACACACAAGCCCGAGTACCACAACTGACCAGGAGCCACCTAATCATGAACCACTGAAGCCATGGGCAAATGCCAGTGCAAAAATTTACATAATAATTTAAAGAACAACAAGGTAACTCCAGAAGAAAGAGGCGATCCTACAAATACAAGATCTGAACTGAGCAATGAAGAGGAAACTGAAGGAGGCAACACCAAAAATTCCTTTATGATAATCATCGAAGCTCTCAAAGAAGATATGAAAAATTGCCTTAAAGAAATAGAAGAAAAAGCTAACAAAAAATTGAAAAAGATGAACAAATCTATGAAAGAAAACCAAGAAAAAGTGAACCAAAAAATTAAAGAAGCATGCCAGGAACTAAGAGCTGAAATAGAAGCAATAAATAAGGCACAAAATGAGGCAAAGATGGAAATAGAAAACCTGAAGAAAAAGCTGGAACCACAATACAAGCATAACAAACAGAATTCAAGAGATGGAAGATAGAATCTTTGAAGTGGAAGACTCAGTTGCTCAAATAGATATATCAGTCAAAGAAAATACTAAAACCAAAAAAGCCATAACTCAAAATGTTCAGAAAATCTGGGACACCATGACAAGACCTAACTTGAGAATAATAGGAATAGAAGAAGGAGAAGAATACCAGCTCAAAGGCACAGATAATGTTTTCAATAAAATCATAGAAGAAAACTTCCCTAACCTGAAGAAGGAAGTGCCTATAAAGATACAAGAAACATACAGAACACCAAATAGATATGACCCCCCAAAAAAGTCATTTTATAATGACTTTTTATAAGACATTTTATAAGACACCACATTATAATCAAGCCACAAAACATACAGAACAAAGAAAAAATTCTAAGAGCTGCAAAAGAAAAGGGCCAACTTACATATAAAGGAAGACCCATCAGAATAACACCTGACTATTCAATGGAAATGATGAAAGCAAGAAGGGCTTGGTCAGAACTAATACAGATGCTAAAAGAGCATGGCTGCCAAACTAGAATACTATACCCTGCAAAATTATCAATCACCATAGATAGAGTAAACAAGATATTTCATGACAAAGTCAGACTGAAAGAATATCTATCTACCAATCCAGCGCTACAGAGAATATTAGAGGGAATACTCCAACCTAAGGATGCCAGATGCACTCATGAAACCATAAACAATCAATAATTCCACAGAAGAATACTCCAGAGAAAGGAAATACAAATAAGTTACCACCAAAAATGGCAGGAAATATCAGTCAATGGTCACTAATTTCCCCTAATATCAATGGACTCAACTGTCCTATAAAACATCACACACTAACAAGATGGATACAACAAAAAACCATCCTTCTGTTGCCTACAGGAAATACACCTCAACTGCAAAGACAGACACAGGCTTAGAGTAAAGGATTGGGAAATGATTTTCCAGTCAAATGGTCCTAAGAAAGAAGCTGGGGTTGCCATCCTAATATCTAACAAAGTAGACATTAAGCTAAAAACAATTAAAAGGGACCAAGATGGTCATTATTTATTCATCACAGGAAAAATTGGTCAAGAGGAGATTTCAATCATGAATATTTATGCCCCTAATATAAGGGCACCTACTTATGTAAAAGAAAAACTGCTAAAGCTCGAATCCCACACCAATTCTTATACCCTAATAGTGGGAGACTTCAATATTCCACTTTTAACCCTGGATACATCAACCAGACAGAGACTCAACAGAGAAATAAGGAGTCTAAAACAGGTTATGATGCAAATAGATTTAATAGATATCTACAGAAGCTTCCACCAAAATGCAAAGGAATATACATATTTCTCAGCTCCTCATGAAACTTTCTCCAAAAGTGACCAAATAATTGGTCATAAAGCAAATGTAAAGTGATACAAAAAATTGGAAATAATCCCATGTAACGTATCGGACCACCAGGACCTAAAGTTAGAGTTCAACAACATTAAAAATCAAAGAAAGCCTACCAACTCATGGAAACTAAACATTACTCAGTTGAACCAACTCTGGGTCAAGGAAGAAATTAAGAAAGAAATCAAAGTCTTTCAAAAATTTAATGAAAATGAATCCACAACATATCCAAACTTGTGGGACACAATGAAAGCGGTCTTAAGAGGAAAATTCATAGTGCTAGATGCCTACATGAAAAACCTAGAGAAATCCCACACTAGAGATCTAACAGCTCAGCTGAAAGCCTTAGACCAATTAGAAGCAAACTCACCTAGGAGGAGTAGATGGCAGGAAATAATCAAACTTAGAGCTGAAATCAATACAATTGAAACAAAAAGAAGAATACATGGAATCAATCAATCTAAAAGTTAGTTGAGAAAGTTAACAAGATAGATAAGCCCTTAGCCAAATAATCAAAAAACAGAGAGAGAGTGTTCAATTCAACAAAATCAGAAATGAAAAGTGGGACATAACAACAGATTCCCAGGAAATCCAGAGAATTATCAGATCATATTTTGAAAATCTGTATTTCACAAAAATGGAAAACCTAGAAGTAATGGACAGCTTTCTAGACAGATACCATCTACCAAAATTAAATGCAGATCAGATTAACTACCTAAACAGCCTATAACCCTTAAGGAAATTGAAGCTGTCATTAAAAACCTCCCCAAAAATAAAAGCCCTGGTCCAGATGGTTTCAGTGCTGAATTCTTCCAGACATTCAAAGAAGAATTACTACCTTTACTCCTCAAAATATTTTGCACAGTAGAAACTGAAGGAATATTGCCAAATTCCTTTTATGAGACCACAATTACCCTAATACCCATGCCACTCAAAGACATAACAAAGAGGGAGAATTACAGGCCAATTTCGCTCATGAATATTGATGTGAAAATTCTCAACAAAATTTTGGCAAACCGTATACAACAATGTATAAAAAATATCATCCACCACGATCAAGTAGGCTTCATCCCAGAAATGCAGGGCTGGTTTAACATACAAAAAACTGTCAACGTTATTCATCATGTAAACAAACTAAAGGAACAAAACCATATGATTATATCCTTAGTTGTGGAAAAAGCCTTTGAAAAAATGCAACACTCCTTTATGATTAAAACCCTGGAGAGATCAGCAATACAGGGAGAATACTTAAAATAATAAAGGCGATTTACAAGAAGCTGACAGCCAGTATCAAACTTAATGGAGAAAATCTAAATGCAATCCCACTAAAATCAGGAACTAGACAAGGATGTCCTCTCTCCCCTTATCTGTTCAATATAGCTCTCGAAGTTTTAGCTAAAGCAATAAGGGAATGAAAAGAGATTAAGGGGATACAAATTAGAAAAGAAGAAGTGAAGCTATCTCTGTTTGCTGATGATATGATTGTATTCATAAGTGACCCACAAAATTCTTCCATGGAACTGCTACAGCTGATAAACACCTTCAGCAATGTAGCAGGATAAAAGATTGATTCAAAGAAATCAGTAGCCCTTTTATACACTAAAGATAGAAGGGCTGAAAAAGAAATAATGGAAACATTACCCTTCATAATAGCTGCAAATAGTATTAAATATCTTGGAGTAACTATAACCAAAGAAGTAACAGACCTATTTGACAAAAATTTTAAATCACTGAAGAAAGAAATTGAAGAGGCTATCAGAAAACAGAAAGTTCTCCCATTTTCCTGGATTTGTAGAATCAACATAGTAAAAATGGCAATTCTACCAAAGGCAATCTACAGATTCAATGCACTGCCCATACAAATCCCAACACAACCTTTTTTGGACCTTGAAAGAAAAATACTCAATTTCATTTGGAATAACAGGAAAGCCAGGATTGCCAAAACAATTTTACTCAACAGAAGAACCTCAGAAGGTATCACCATCCCTGACTTCAAGTTATACTATAGAGCTACAGTAAGAAAAACAGCCTGGTACTGGCATAAAAACAGACCTGTGGATCAATGGAATAGAATTGAGGATCCAGACATTAAGCCAAAAACCTATGAACTCCTGATCTTTGACAAAGAGGCCCAAAACATTCAATGTAAAAAAGATAGTATATTTAACAAATGGTATTGTCATAGCTGGATTGAAGTGTGTATTAAAATGCAAATAAATCTGAGCCTATCACCCTGCACAAAACTCAAATCCAAGTGGATCAAAGACCTCATCATAAACACAGCCACTTTGAACTTGATAGAATAGAAAGTGGGAAATACACTTCTACGAATTGGCACAGGCCACCACTTCCTAAATACAACATCAGTGGCACAGACACTAAGACCAAGAATCAGTAAGTAGGATCTCCTGAAGCTAAGAAGCTTCTGTAAAGCCAAGGACACTGTGAATAGGACGAAACGACAGCTTACAGAATGGGAAACGATTTTCACCAACCCTACAAGTGATAGAGGACCGATCTCTAAGATATGTAAAGAACTCAATAATCTAGATCCCAAAACCTTGAATAACGCAATCAAAAAATGGTGTTCAGATCTAAAAAAGGAATTCTCAGCAGAAGAATTACAAATGGCTGAAAGTCACCTGAAAAAGTGCTGGTCATCTTTAGCTATTAGAGAAATGCAAATCAAAACAACTTTGAGATACCACCTGACACCTGTTAGATTGGCTAAGATAAAAGACACAGAGGACATCCTATGCTGGAGAGGATGCAGAGCAAGGGGAACACTCCTCCATTGTTGGTGAGAGTGTAAGCTTGTTCAGCCACTTTGGAATGCAGTATGGTGGTTTTCTCATAAAACTGAGAATCAATCTCCCCATGGACCCAGGTATACCACTTCTGGGTGTATACCGTAAAGATGCACAGTTATACTCCAAAGGTATTAATTCAACTATGTTCATAGCAGCATTATTTGTTATGGCAAGAACCTGGAAACAAACTAGATGTCCCTCAAGTGAAGAATGGATTAACAAACTGTGGTACATGTACACAATGGAGTACTACTCAGCAGTAAGAAAAACTGATATCCTAAAATTTGCTTTTTTTTTTTGAAAGTCCACTAATGAGTGAGTACATCTCCTGCTTATCTTTCTAGGTTTGTGATACCTCACTCTGGATGATATTCTCCAATTTCATCCATTTGCATGCAAATTTTAGGATATAATTTTCCTTGTAATTTTGCATATAAAATTTCCTTGTATAATTCTATACATGAGCCTCAGAAGAAACTTGGAGTATTTATGAATAACCCTAAAAGCTACATTTCTTTGGCAGTGGTGGCACATACCCATTAGCCAGCACTTGTCACTTGGGCTGCATAGTGAAATTCTGTCTCAAAAAATAATAATGGTAAAAGAACCAAAACCTGCCAAAGAAACAGAAAAGCTTGTTAACTGTTGCTAGCTTCTCTTGTGAGATTGTGTTTCATTCAACATGATGGTATATCTAATGTGCTTAACAGGTTCCTATTCAGTATTGTGTTGAGTAAGTGCTAGCAATGAGTTCTTGAAAGCAATTTACTTTCATGCTTTGTATTTGTAGATACCATTGTCATGATGCAGAGATGACATTGTGAGGGGCTTTCCTATACCTCTTTCAGCTCTTAGGTAGAAACAGAACTTTTACCTCATAGATATTTGTGTTATTTTCTTGCCACATAGCATGGCTTTCTTCTAAAAATTTAGCTATGCTGCAAATGCTGGCCATCATCAAAAGATTTTTACTGCTTGGCCTATCCTGCCTTCTGAGTAAAATGGCATTTCAAATAAGAGTGGAAAACTTCAAAAAGAGGACACTGGGGCTCAGTTTCCTTGAAAAAAATAATCTGGACAAGTTGTCATGTTGATTATCAACAGAAGTTTGGTTTAGGAGTTTTTTGTCCTGTTTATAAGTAAGGTCTGTGGAATCACATACCACACTTTTAACCCTGTTATGGAGACTGTGCTGTGCTCAGCACAGCTCCAGGGGAAAAGCACAGGGTTCCTAGCTGTCTAAAGCCAGCTTTCAGAGGATTTGATATTATTGTTATCAGGAAAATTTCTGTTCAAACTGAACTCTAGTTGGAAAAAAGAAAACCTTTTAGAAATGCTGTTCAGATTTAAGAAAAAAAAAATGGCCACTATTCTAATGGAAAAAAAAATGTGCCTTGGCATCAACAAGGGAATGGATAGGATGTGGTGTAATCAGAAAAATGCAGCTTTCACTCTAGTCATATTATCAAAGCAAAAGTCTTGTCTTTTGAAGAGCTGCTCAAAAGCCTTTTAACACACCCACCAGGGGGCCTCAGTGATTTTTGTCTCTTCAGGAAGGCTAGTAAATAGCACTTTGATGGCTGGGTGAGCATGTTTACAGAGCATCTCCCTTGTCTCTAAATGCACAGTGCCTCTTACCATTCCCTGAGCACTACCAACTCCACAGCTGCTTTACCTGGTTGTTTGTGCCCACCTTGCTTTGCCTTGGACCAGATTTTCACCCCCTTTAGCTTGTGGCTTTTTTCATATTGTTCGCTAATTCTAGCCATGCCACAGCTCCTCTTCTTATCTTTTAGACATCTTTTGCAATCTTTCCTGTCCTACCAATTTCTTCCTCTCTACTGGTCTGGTCTTGCTCCAGCCTGTTAATTTACCTGCGTGTCACTCAGCTCAGCAGGCAGGTTTTACTTGCTTCCTCTTCTCCCCTTTCTTACTTTGACAAGGTCTTGTCACTATGAAGTACAGACTGGTTTCAAATTCAAAATTCTAGCATGTTGAGGTTATAGGTGTATGTCACAGTGCCTTTTCTTCTATTTTTGATGCAAAGAAAGAAAGGAAGAAAGAAAGAAAGAAAAAAAAAGAAAGAAAGAAAGAAAGATTAAACCAGGAATAGAGGCAGGTGTTTCAGAATAGTGTTTGTTGGTAGATTTTTCCTAGGTGCTATAAAAATGTAGAATGTAGGGGCTGGAGAGATGGTTCAGCACTGGTTTCTCTTCCAGAGGTCATAGGTTTAGGCCCCAGCATCCACATGGCATCTTTAACTTCACTCTCAGGGGTCCCCATATACCCTTTTGGCCTCCACAACATCTGTGGTACACAGACATACATCCAGGCAAAATACACATACACTTTAAGACATGTAAGAACTGGGCTAGAAAATAATCACTCATTTAGCTAGATGATTGCAGGTCAATCTCAGCACTACCTGTTCACTCATGTAGCATTTCATTGAGCTTAACACCCATGCCAATTGCTTACTGTTGTTACTCCTATTTTATAAGTATGACAATGGATGATTGGAGAAGTAAAGGAATTGTCCAAGTTCGTGTGTGTGTGTGTGCGCGTGTGTGTGTGTGTGTGTGTGTGTGTGTGTGTGCATGGGTATGTACATATATACACACAGACATATAGACAAACACACCAGTATATGCGTAATTGTGCATGAAGCCAGAGTTTAATATTCAATATTCTTTTCTGTTGCTCTTTATCTTTAATCTTTGAGAGAGGTTTCTTTTGAACCCAGAACTCAGCAATTGGCTAGACTGAGTGACCACAAGCACCCTGGGATATGATTATCTTGTGTTATAGGCTTCTTATGTGGCTGATAGGCATGAGAACTTAGTCTCTCATGTTCACATGGCTTACTACCTCAGAAGACCCAATTGTCCAAGTTTCTAACCACAATGATACTCCTGCTTCTCATTGTAAAATGACATGATTCATTTAAATTTGAGATTTTTGATCTTAGCATAATTAGGATTTGGAGCTAGATAATTTTTCTGGTTTGGAAGTTGTCATATGCAATATGCATTATAGGGTGCTTTGAACTATTCTTGACCTGCATTTGCCAGATGTCAATATCACCTCCCTCTACATAACTGAAATAAAGAAAAAGGCCACTTTCTGCAGTTTCCTGACCTTTTATTTCTTCTTTTTGGCTTAGTTTACTCATCTATAAAAATGGGATTACAAAAGTACTTACTCTCACATGTAGGAGTTTGTTTTGTTTTGTTTTGAGGTTGACATTGTTAATCAGCAGAATGGGCTCTTTTCTATTCAGATAGAAGCATGAGTAAACATAGAACATCTTTCTCAGTGTGGGCTCTTGAGTTCTCTGAACTCATGGGCTGCATTAACAGAGCCAGAACTAGAGGTTTATGACTTCAAACTCTAGGGGCAAGAGGACTGTACCTGCTGAGCCTAGGTCAGAGGCTTGCTGCCCTGGATATTAATTGTCAATGGCCCATAGCATCAACTAGTATTAGCAGCAGTAGCAGTAGCAGTAGCAGATGATGCTTTTCTTTGGGGTTCCCAAGCCTTAAGTGTTAGGACTCTCGGCTCTTATACCTGACAACATTCATGGGCTGCAATTGCTCATATTTAATATATTTCTGCAGCCCTTTGTCAACTTTATTGCCTCTGTTTTCTATTCAACTTACCAGCTGGTGTGCTCACCAGATGTTGCTGATATCTGTGGCTAACATCACTGTTGTGTGTTGCTGCTGATGACATTGCTTTGTGTTCAGCCCACTCACTTTATCCATGGTAAAGATTACACGTAGGCAAAAAAGACAATTCAGATTCAGGAGAAGCCTTTTATTGGGTCCAACTCTGCCTTCCACATCTGTGGGTGGAATGTTCTTTGCAGTTGGATTGTAGTTTTCTCTGGACACTTCCTTGCTTGAGGCTGCCAGCTGTAAGGGGAAGGTCAAACAATGGTCCTGCTCCCAACAGCTTTATCAGTTCTTGGAAAATTTATCAAAGGGTGTTTTCAGGGAAAAAGGTAACAAAGACTTAACATTCACAGTGACATTTCACAGAGTTTGATCGTGTTTAACAGGGCTTTGCCGTAGCCCTAATTCCCCCACAAAAGTTTGGTGCCTGATCTGTCTCATCATGAGGTAATAAGGAAATCCTGTGGGCAGTCTTTGCATGAGGGCAGGTCAGTGGAAGTCTAGTATTTCCAGTCATGGGTACTACTGTTACTGCTAAAATCCTTGGTTTCTGAAAGTAGGATCAATAACCTGCTTTGTCCTTCTCTGACATCAGTTTAACTCACAAGGTGAACAGAGCTCAGCTCCTCTGAGGACCTGAAAGAAAGCTCATGTGTTTCCTCTAGACCTGCTGCACACCTGTAGTGCTAAAAGTGAGATGTTTTGGTGATGTGGGCCAAAACTAGGAAAGATTTTGTACCTGGGAACTTGATAGGCTGACTCAGGATTGTCAAGAGCTTAAGGCCAGCCTGGGGTACATAGTGACTTTGCAGCTTCACCTCCCCTCCAAAAAACATTAAACAAATCAGAAGTGAGCAAACATCATGTACTTTATATGTAGTCAATTAAATAGAACTCACTTTCTCTCAGCCAGATTTAGGTAAGGACAGATCTCAAATGGCAGACTTTACTATTTGCCATATCCGCTGATGAATATCTCCAAGGCTCCCCATCTGTAAATTTTGGAGAGAAGCTGAGAGCTTTTGTGCATTTTAACATGGCATAGATGATTTTTATTTTCAAAAATCTGCTGCTTCTGAAAGGAATGAAAGAATAGACCTGGACTTTGATGCTCATTTGATACCCAGTGCTCTCTGGAGCTTGGCAAACAGTTTTTCAATCCATCCAGGTACATTTCCTTTTTTTCTTCCTCTATTTGGCTTCACATCCTAACTTTATATACTACTGGCAACCAAGGCCAGGGATAGTTTTTCCTTGAGAGAAAATTCAGGATGTTTTCTTTTGGAAACTTTAAAGAAGTGCCTTCCTTTCTCACCCTGATCCTGACCTAAACAATGTCCACCCACATAGGAAGAGGTCTGTGTGCATCTTTTCCTTCTATCTAACTTGCTGGTTTTAGCCAGTATGCCAGCTGTGTCTTTCTGGCAAGTTACTCTGTGGGAAGTTGTGCTGGGGCAGAAGTCTTCCTTCTAGGTGATAGTTGGACTCACATGCTTTTTTTTGGCCTTCTGAAAACAAATTGACTTACCTTCTGCATTGTAATATCACCTCACTTTTCATTCTGAACAAGTTTGGTTCTAATCTTTCCATTTAGCATATTTAATGTCTTGTCTATAAATTTTGCTCACTGTACACAAAGTGGAAAGGTAAGCAGAAAAGAGACAGGAGGATTTCCCACACTCCTCTGCCAGAAAGGGCTTTGTAAAGACATCACCAAAGACTTAATCCATAATGTTAGTTGGATCTTATTGGAATTAAGACTAGATATTGTTGAGTAATATATCAAATGTGCTATCAACATTATCATTTTTTGAACTTAAAGTGTATCTCAACTGTTTGAAATGCAAATATGGCTGTCGATGAGGAAAATAAATACAAATTACGCAGGCTCTTGGTTGTGTATCTCTTTTTTGTAACAGAACATCATACAATTTCTGTGCAAAACAGTTTAGGAAGAGTTTTAGTAGAATTCACTTAGCATATTTTACATTCCCCTTGGGGTTTTATACTGCTGATATTTTAAAATCAAATATCCTTGCTTTGAGTTCAAATCCTGGTTTTTCCTGGTGTGCGAAAGACCACCAAACTCTTGTCAACTTACAAAAGGAAAGACAATTATAGTTTAGCGTGCACACTTTCTTTGAAATTGTTGAAACATATTATGTTACTTGTTTTTGATTTAGTAAATTAGATGTTCAGAGTTACTTGTTTGAGTTTTCTGATATCCTTACCTGAGAATATAACCTTCTAAAGACACCACAGCTGTCATGATTCAGGATAATAACACAGCAATCTTCTCTCATTTCTTACTAATTTACAATCAGAAATTTTTGCTAGTAATTGTATCTGTACTATTCCCTTGTTTCAAACTTCGAATTCCTCTAAAGATTTATTTGTTAAAGAATTCTTACATGAAAAGGTTTTATTGTTTATCACATAACATTTTGTGAACTTCTCTCAATAAGTAAGAGTAATCATTCAAAACAATGGGTTTCATTTCAATACTTTATGCATATTTTGTTATTATTCATCCCCCTCCTCCATCGTCTTTCCTTCCTAATGGGCCCATTTCTCTCTCCATATTTCCCTGTTCTGCTTTCTGTCACCTGTGTTTCATTATCCCCTTAATTCTCTTCCATAAATCTCTTCTTCTCCTATTATGGCTCCAGCTCCTATTTAATCTCTCTTTCTCTCTCTCTCTCTCTCTCTCTCTCTCTCTCTCTCTCTCTCTCTCTCTCTCTTTCTCTCTTTCTCTCACACACACACACACACATACACCAAACACCTGAGTTTCACCATGATCTCATAAGATCTCATTCACTTTTATTTTTTAAAACTTGGCTAACAGCCTACAGTGTGATCAGTTTTGAGTATGGTTCCTTGGCTATTGGGAAGAATGTCTATTTTGTATAAATTAGATGGAATATTCTATATATATCTGATAAATATAATTTGTGAAGTAATTTAGCTCTGAATAGTCTTTGCTGGGCTTTAGTCACACATGCTGATGCACTTTGACTTGTGTATATATGTGTGTGGCTATTGAAAGACAACCTTAGGTATCATTTCTTTTTCTTAATTATTATTATGAATAAAGAAGTCACATTTTCTATCCTTGTATATCCTTATTCAAGGTCCCTTCCCCCTCCCACCACATCAGGTCATTCTCTCTTCTCCACATCTCCCCATCGCCCCCCCCACCAGGGGCAGGCGGTCCCAAGGTCCCAATATTGCATAGTTCAGCCTCCACTCCTGGCAAATCCAGTTTTCTCCCCCCAACATCAAGACTGAGTCAGGTGTTCCTTTAGGGGAAGTGGGATCCAAGGTGTCAGTCCAAGGTGTTTCAGATTCCAAGCTGTTCAGTGGTTGTGGTTTGCAGCTTGGGCATGCTTTGCTTTTTTTGTTCATTTGTTTAGAGTCCACTGATGAGTACATCCCCTGCTTATCTTTCTGGGTTTGTGATACCTCGCTCAGGAGGATATTCTCCAAATCCATCCATTTGCCTGCAAATTTTAGGATATATTTTTTCTTACTGTTGAGTAGTACTCCATTGTGTAGATGTACCTCAGGGTATCATTTCTTAAGAACCAGCTACACTTTTTTTTTTTTTGAGACAAGGTTGGTCACTGGCCTCAAGCTCAGTGACCAGGCTGGCCTGGTTGGCCACCAAACCCCGGAGAGGGGCCTATCTCAGTTTACCAGTGCTGCAATTACAAGAGAAAGCCATTATGTCTGGCAGTTTTATATGAGTTCTGAGGTCCAAACCTAGGTCCTTATGCTTGTATTGCAAACACAAGTAAGCTATCTCTTTATACCCTTGAATTTATCTTATGAATTTAGAAGCCCCAACATTTGGCACATATATTTACAGTTGTTATCTGTTTTGTGAATTGTTCTTCTTGTTAATATACAATGGCATTCTTTATACCTTTGGGGTTGGTTGTTATTCTGGGAAGCATTCTTGTCACTGGTAAAGGCATTGGCTAAAAGGCAGTCAAAGGTTTACTTCATCTCACCCTTTTCAATTCATCATCAAGGGAATTCATGGCACTCAAGGCAGGAGCTTAAAGTGAGAGCCATGGGGGAAGTTATCCACAGCAGCTTTTTTAAATAGCTCAGGCCTACTTCCTGAAGAAGTACAGCTCTCCATGGGCCATGGGCAGATGCCTGTGCAAAAATACATATAACAATATAAAGAACAACAAAACAACACCAGAAGAAACTGGTGTTTCTACAACTACAAAACCTGAACAGAGCAATGAAGAGGAAACAGAAGGAAACAACAGCAAAAATACCTTTATGAAGATTATTGAAGCCTTCAAAGAAGATACAAAAAAATTCCCTTGAGGAAGTAGAAGAAAATACAAACAAAAATTGGAAGAGATAAACAAATCCTTGAAAGAATTTTGAATACCAAGAAAAGGTAACCAAAAAATGAAAGAAGCATTCCAGGAACTCAAAAGTGAAATAGAAATAATAAAAAAGGGACAAAATGAGGAAAAGATGGAAATAGAAAATCTGAAGAAAAGTGCTGGAACTACAGATACAAGCATAACCAAGAGAATTCAAGAGATGGAAGAGAGAATCTCAAGAGCGGAAATAGATATATCAGTCAAAGAAAATACTAAAACCAAAAAAGCCATAACACAAAATGTTCAGTAGATCTAACTTGAGAATAATAGAAATAGAATAAGGAGAAGAATACCAGCTCAAAGGCACAGATAATATATTCAATAAAATCACAGAAGAAAACTTTTCTAACTTAAAGAAGGAAATGCTTATAAAGGTACAAGAAGCTTACAGAACACCAAATAGATATGACCCCCCCAAAATTCTGCTCATCACATAATAATCAAGCCACAAAATATACAGAACAAGGAAAAAAAATTTAAGAGCTACAAAAGAAAATGGCCAACTTACCTATAAAGGCAGACCCATCAGAATAACTCCTGACTATTCAATGGAAATGATGAAAGCGGGAAGAGCTTGGTCAGAAGTTATACAGACCCTAAAAGAGCATGGCTGCCAAACTATACTACTATAACCAGAAAATCATCAATCACCATAAATGATGTAAACAAGATATTTCATGACAAAGTCAGACTGAAACAATACCTATCTACCAATCCAGCCCTCCAGAAAGCATTATAGGGAAAACTCCAACCTAAAGATCCTAGATACACCCATGAAACCACAAACCACCAATAATACCACAGAAGAAAAGCCCAGAGAAAGAAAATACATACAAGCTACCACCAAAAATAGCAGGAAATATTAATCAGTGGTCACTAATATCCCTTAATATCAATGGATTCAACTCATCTATAAAAAGACACACACTAACAAGATGGATACAAAAACAGAAACCTTCCTTCTGCTGCATACAGGAAACACACCTCAACCACAAAGACAGACACAGGCTCACAGTGAAGGTTTGGGAAAAGATTTTCCAATCAATATGGCCCTAAGAAACAAGCTGGTGTTGCCACCCTAATATCTAACAAAGTAGACTTTAAACTAAAATCAATTAAAAGGGACCACGATGAACATTACTTATTGTAAGTATTCCTGACACTACATGTGGCTGAGCCAACATGGCTCCAGTGAGATGCACCTTGCATGGAGGCATGCCCCTTGGTGTGGCTGCATAAACCCACATAGACCCATTCTCTTAAAAAGAGATGCCCACGTTTTGGTCTCTCTCTTCTTATCTCCTTCTGTCCTGCTTTTGTTTCTGTACCTGCCTGGGAATTCTCTTAAATAAACCCTTGTGTGGTCTTGATATTATGTATCTCTTCTCATGCATGAAACCAACACTTATTCATCACAGGAAAAATTGGTGAAGAGGAAATTTCAATCCTGAATATTTATGCCCCCTAATACAAGGGCACATATCTGTGTAAAAGAATTAGTACTAAAGCTCAAATCCCACATCAATTCTCCCACCTTAATAATGGGAGACTTCAATACACTATTTTTACCCTTGCATAGGTCAACCAGACAGAGACTCAACAGAGAAATAAAGAGTCTAACAGAGGTTATGATGCAAATGGATTTAATAGATATTTACAGAAGCTTCCACCCAAATGCAAAGGAATATGCCTATTTCTCAGCACCACATCATATTTTCTCTAAAATGTACCTCATAAATAGTCATAAAGTAAACATCGATAGATATAAAAAATGGAAATAATCCTTTGTATCAAATCAGACCACCAGGGCCTAAAGTTAAAGTTCAACAACATCAAAACTCACAGGATGCCTACTACCTCATTGAAACTAAACATCACTCAACTGAACCACCTCTGGGGCAAGAAAGAAATTAAAAAGAAGTCAGCCTTTCTCGAATTTAACAAAAATGAATCCACAACAAACCCAAACTTGTGGGACACAATGAATGCAGTCTTAAGAGGAAAACTGGTAGCACTAGATGCCTATGTGAAAAGCCTAGAGAAATCCCACACTAGAGAACAGCACAGCTAAAAGCCTTAGAACAATTTGAAGCAAATGCACCTAGAAGGAGTTGATGGCAGGAAATAACCAAACATAGAGCTGAAATCAATACAATTGAAACAAAAAGAGCAATACACAGAATCAATGAATCAAAGAGTTGGTTCTTTGAGAAAGTCAACAGGATAGATAAACCCCTATCCAAACTAACAAAAAAGCCGAGAGAGAGAGAGTATCCAAATCAATAAATCAGAAATGAGAAGGGAGACATAACAACAGACCCCAGGGAAATCCAGAGAATTATCAGGTTGTACTTTGAAAATCTATACTCCACAAAAATGGAAAACCTAGAAGAAATAGACAGCTTTTTGAACAAGTACCATTTCCCAAAATTAAATGATGACCAGACCTATAACACTAAAGGAAATTGAAGCTGTCATTAAATGCATCCCAAGTAAAAATAGTCCAGGTCCAGATGGTTACAGTGCTGAATTATACCAGACATTCAAAGAAGAATTACTACTAGTACTCTTCAAATTGTTTTACACAGTAAAAACTGAAATAATATTGCCAAATTAGTTTTATGAGGCACAATTACCCTAATACTCAAGCCACTCAAAGCCCCAACAAAGAAGGAGAATTACAGACCAATTTCCCTCATGAATATTGATGCTAAAATTCTCAACAAAATTTTGGCAATCCATATACAACAATATATAAAAAACATCATCCACCATGATCAAACAGGCTTCATCCGAGAAATGTAAAGATGGTTCAACATATGAAAAACAAACTGAAAGAAAAAAATCACGTGATCATATCCTGTGATGCTGCAAAAGCCTTTGACAAAATCCAACACTACTTTATGATAAACGTCCTGGTGCAATCAGGAATACAGGGAAAATATCTTAGTATAATAAAGGTGACTTAGAAGAAGCCAACAGCCAACATCAAACTTAATGGACAAAAACACAAAGCAATCCCACTAAAATCAGGAACTTAAACAAAGATGTCCTCTCTTCCCCTCATCTATTCAATATAGTTCTCAAAGTTTTAGCTAAAGAAATAAGAGAACGAAAGGAGATTAAGGGGATACAAATTGGAAAAGAAAATGTGACACTATTTCTATTTGCAGATGATATAATTATATACATAAGTGACCCACTAAATTCTACCAGGGAATTTGTACAGGTGATAATCACCTTCAGGATACATGATTAACTCAAAGGAATCAGTAGCCCTCCTGTATGCTAAAGATAAAAGGGCTGAAAAAGAAATAAGGGAAACATCACATTTTATAATAGCTGTTAATAGCATTAAATACCTTGGAGTAACTATAACCAAAGAAATAACAGATCTATTTGACAAAAAATTTAAATCACTGAAGAAAGAAACTGAAGAGGATATCAGAAAATGGAAAGATCTCCCTTGTTCCTGCATAGGTAGGATCAACATAATAAAAATGGCAAATCTACTGAAAGCAATCTACAGATTCATTGCACTTCCCATCAAAATCCCAACACAATCTTTTACAGACATTGAAAGAACAATACTCAATTTCATTTGGAATAACAGGAAAGCCAGGATGCCAAAACAGTTTTACTCAACAAGAAAACCTCAGGAGGCATCACCATTCCAGTCTTCAAGTTATACTATAGAGCTACAGTAATAAAAATAGCCTAGTACTGGCATAAAAACAGACTTGTGGATCAATGGAATCAAACTGAGTAGCCGAACTTTAACCCCAAAACATATGAACACCACATCTTTGACAAAGAGGCCCAAAATATTCAATGAAAAAAAGACAGTATCTTTAACACATGGTGCTGGCATAGCTGGTTGGTAGTGTGCAAATAGATCCAATCCTGTCACCCTTTACAAAACTCAAATCCAAGTGGATGAAAGACCTCAACATAAACCAAGCCACACTGAACTTGATTCAAAAGAAAGTGGGAAACACTCTCCAATGAATTGGCACAGGTGACCCCTTCCTAAACACACCAGTGGCATAGACACTAAGAACAACAATCAATTAGTGGGACGGCCTGCAATTGAGAAGCTTCTGTAAAGCCAAGGGCACAATCAATAGGATAAAACAACAGTCTGCAGAATGGGAAAAGATTTTCACCAACCCTACAAGTGATAGAGGACTGATCTCTAAAACACATAAAGAACTCAATAAATTAAAGCCCAAAACCTTGAATAACCCAATCAAAAAAATGGAGTTCGGAACTAAAAAGGGAATTGTCAACAGAACAATTACGAATGGCTGAAAGGCAGTTGAAAAAGTGCTCAACTTCTTTAGCCATCAGAGAAATGCAAATGAAAACAACTGAATTACCACCCTGCACCTGTCAGATTGGTTAAGATAAAAGACACAGATGACAGCCTGTACTGAAAAGTTTGCAGAGAAAGGGAACACTTCTCCATTGGTGGTTGCAGTGTCAGCTTGCTCAGTTACTCTACAATGCAGTATAGTGGTTTCTCAGAAAACTGGAAATCAATCTCCCCATGGACCCAGCAATACCACTTCTGGGTATATACCCTAAAGATGCACATTTGCACTCCAAAGGCAGTAGCTCAACTATGTTCATAGCAACATTATTTGTAATAGCAAGAACCTGGAAACAACCTAGAAACACCTCAACTGAAGAATGGATTAGCAAACTGTGGTTCATCTATTCAGTGGAGTACTACTCAGCAGTAAGAATAAATGAGATCCTAAAATTTGCAGGCAAATGGATGGATTTGGAGAATATCCTCCTGATCAATGTATCACAAACCTAGAACAATAAGAAGGGGATGTACTCATTCATTAGTGAACTCTAAAAGCAAAAAGCAAAAAACTAACCATGTCCAAGCTGCACACCTCAAACACTGAACAGCTTGGGATCTGAAATACCTTGGACTGACAACTTGGATGCTGTTCCCTCCAGAAGAACACCTGACTCATTATGTTGAGGTGAGGAAAGTGGATCTGCCAGGAGTGGATGCTGAACTAAGCCATATTTGGACCTTGGGATCTCCTGCCCTTTCAGGGGTGGAAAAAAAGAGATGTGGAGAAGAGAGAATGACTGGAAGGTGTGGGAGGGGGAAGGGAGCTTGAACAAGGATATGCACAGATAAAAATATGTCTTTATTCATATTCATACTCCCTAACCCTAACTATTGTGTTGGATATGATAGAGTCTTTCCTGATTCTCCTTGTGCATTTACTCTTCTAATGATATTTACCCTTTCCCATGTTCTCAAAGTGGGGACTGTTTTTCTCTTCTATATTCTGTACACATTTAAGCAGTATCCTTCTAAGTTTTTCTGCAATGCTGGCTTGGTGCATATAAATTGCCTTAGTATGTGCTTGTCTTAAAAATGTTCTTATTTTGCCAGTACATTAAAAAGGTAGCTTTGCTGGGTATAGCAATCTCAATTGGTAGTTACTAACTTTCAAGGCTAGAAATGATGTTCCCTACTTTTCTGCCTTCAAGTGTTGCTGATAAGGCATCTGGTGTTATTCTGATTCATTTGCCTTTGTAAGTAAGTTAGCATTCTTTTTAGAATCTCATCTTTACTTTATTTTGGTCATGCAGAGTTTCTTCACATGTCCATTTTGGATTTAAAGAATTCTTTTTATTTAGATGCTTCTCTATCTCTATTGGGAAGTTTCCATTATAATTTTATAGTCAGATTTTTCTTTTGGTTTCAGCTCTCTCACACAAATTATGACATGGAAACTTATTATTAATTATGAAAGCTAGGCCTATAGCTTAGGCTTGTCCACTAGCTCTTAAGACTTAAATTAACCCATTTATATTAATCTACATTCTGCTGCATGACTTTTAACCTTTCTTCCACCTTGTAAACTGTTTCCTCTATGTGTTCCTTGATGTCTCTCCACTGCCTAGATTCATCTCCTATCTCTCTGCCTGGAAGTCCTTTTTATCCTCTTCCCATCTAGCTATGGGCCATTCAGCTCTTTATTAAAAACCAATCAGAAGGTGTTTTGGAAAAGACATATCTTCACAGTGTACAAAAAGATTATCCTACAACGTAAATTTCTTTGAATAAACTGGTTGTTAGATTTTATCATGAGTGTAGGAATTAGGTTTGGTCTCTTGAATATGTCCTAGACTATTGGAACTTTGTAGTACATCAAAATCTGAATGTTTTGTTGCCTCAATCTTGTCTTCCATCGCTGATGTACTTGCTATGGTTGACCTCATGTATTGATGAGGTTTGCCATGGTGTTCTCATCTGATTGAGTCTTTCTTTATAGAATTTCTGTTTGGTTCTTTTCAGAATCTTTATTTCTTGGTTTGAGGTTTTCTCTTTGTTTCAAATTTGTCCTCAAAAGTTCCAATTAGGTGTGAATCAACTTCTTTGCCTGTTTATCTGTTTATTTGTGCCTATGTTGTATGGGGTCACTTAGCATTTTAAAGTGGAGTCATGAGTGACTGAAGAGATGGCTCAATGATTTAGAGCACTTGCATGCTCCCAGAGAAAATCAAATTCAATTTTCAGCACCATCATCCAGTAGCTCAAAACTGCCTGTGGCTTTAACTCCAGGATATCTGACACCCTTTTGCCTTTATGAGTACCCACATACATGTGGAACACACACACACACACACACACACACACACACTCAAATAAATCTTTGCTTTTTTGACAAGAGTATTTTTTTGTCTTTTTTGTTTTAATTCTTCATTCCTCTGCTGTTTCTACTCAAAAAAGGGCAGGCACCCCATGGATATTCGCAAACATGTCATATCAAGTTTCAGTTAAGACAGCAGAATTATGAAATATTTTTCTAGCATTTCAGCTACTTTCTGATCTTTGGTCTCTGGCATTGTGGAGTCATGAACTTATGGAAATATAAAAATGGCTTGCTTCTTCATATTTTTTCTCAAGCTTTTCTGTTGTGTTTAGTGTTTGGATGAAAGTGTCTTCTAGTTGCCATTTTACATCCCATTTTTTTTCAACCTCAGTGCTTATCCCTGGTGAACTTTCTTGCTTAGGTTTTTGTTTTCCACTGTTTGTGGGAGAATCTGACTATAGTACAAGACACAACAATTTGATGGGAACCTGAGTGCTAACTTGCTGAAGATATGCATGTACTTCTTTTGTATACCTAATAAAGCTCAGCACAGCAATACTAGGGCACTAGCTGGGGAAGTTTATCTTATAGTGTGTTTTTTTTTTTCAGAGCCAAGGGTATTAATAATTAAGAAGTAAAAATAGAAGAGAATGAGAAGAGATAAAAGGGAAGTAAAATATGAGTGGCTTGAGGTACAGGAAACATGAATAACAATATTGTAAGGTAAATGCCAGAAAGGAAAGGACCGTCTTCTTACTTGAGACTAATGGGGATTCTCCCACTGGTTTGATCATCTGTCTGTCCTGCTATCTGTCTATCAGTCTGTCTTCCATGCTGAGAGGGGGTCTTTGTGGAATTCCATTTTAGGCATGAATTCCACAGTCTTAAACACCCACTGGCCACTTGCAACTGCATTTATGATGTTTTAGTGTCAGGGCTTTCTGTACTGGGTGCGATGGGCATGAAAAACATTCTGTTCTGTGTCTGCCTTTGAAGTTTTCTTTTTCTGTGTGTATCTTGGGTGGTTTCCCATTGGTGCTCCACAGTCCTTCCTGAGAATTTTTGCTTACATTGACAAAACTCAACACACTTCCCATAGTATGTGTTGCCAACCATTCCTTAGTTTATTTACACTATGATATTCTGGGAGGATCTCACCTTGAGGCACCTGTACATCATTGTATGAGCCTCAGAGCCAATGGTGCTCTGGGTGTTTCTCTGTCCAGCTTATGTTCATCCTGGTAGCATCTCCACTGTTTGAAATGGTTTTCTCTATCTACTCCTCTGGGCTTGCACACCTCTACCAGCTGTAGCACAGTATGTCTGTGCATAAGTTGGTGGCTTCTACTGACTGCTTTTGTGGGAAGATTTTTGTAGACCTCAACTTGGCCTGTTTCTATTATCTATGTTGTCTGTCTTTGCTTTTCTCATCTCTTTCCACTCTTCTTTCTGTAGTTTTTTTAAATCATATAAATCTACCTATCATCTATCTATCTATCTATCTATCTATCCATCCATCCATCCATCTACCAATTGATCTGTATTGTGTGTCTGAGTATGCAAGTGCCATAGATGTATTGGGGTCAGAGGACAATTTCTGATAGTCACTTCTCTTCTTTCACCAAGTATATCATGGAGACCAAATTTAGATCACCAGCCAAGTACTTTTATCTCTTGACATACCTAACCAACCCCTTTATGTGTTTCTGATTATTTTTCAGTTATTTTTTTCATGGGAATAGAGTTTATCCCTTTTGAATCCTGATTACCCTTTACCAGGTAACAAAGATAGCCTCTAAATCTACCATCTATCTTACCTGAAAGTCTAGCATCTATTTGTAGTGTTATTTCTCATATACAGAATTTTACAAGACAAGATGCAGTCATTTAATGTGGTGCAACATAAGAAGCAATGTCTAAAAATAGTTTTCAGAATAGCTTTTGAGTTAGTATTTTGAGTTGGTAAATCCCCAAATAGTTTCATTGGTTGAAAATGTTTTGTCATTACAGTTAATACTGACATAAATATCCAACTTTATTCACATTATTTCAGGAGTGATGGGTCTAAGTTAAAGCTCATGACCAATTGTTCTGCTCATGTTATTTTATGGCTAAGGCCCATAACAAATGACTTCCAAGTGTTTAATACTGAACTCACTATGCACTTAGCAATATGTCAGAGCACATACATGAAAGTTTGTCATAGTGAGCTTCGAGTAGATTTTAAAGCTTAGTAAGTCCAGTTTCTGCTTGGCCAAGTTGTCCCTCATCATTTTTGATAGTATATACTGCTAGCACCTTATCATTTCTGTGACCTGGCTGTGTTGACTTCTTATACAATCTTTCATCTCATTCAGTTTCTCTCTCCCCTTTCATCTATTTTCTTCTTTGCTTGGCCACAAATCTCCTAGAGCATAATTTCCTGCTAGACTCTCTGGTTGTGAGACATTCCTTCAATGTCCCCTTCCCAGTTCCCCAGCTGTCACCTAGGAGATAGCAAACTGCTCATTATAACACATTTTGGTAGCATCTAGGCATTTCTGTTAACTTCTAAAATATAATTCTGATGCAAAGATGGTTTGTTTATAATTAAGGCTTCCACTAAGGGGAAGTAAATAAATGGGTGGGCAGATGTCTGAGATTTTAAACACCACCATCCCAGAAGAAGGAAGAAAATATCAAATAAGTAATCCAGGAGTTGAAAGGATCCTAAAATCTAGGCACCATTTCTCATGATTTGAGAGCTAGTGTTTACTTGCCTTCACTTAGGCTGTGCTGTCTACTGGGAAAGCAGCAGAAATACTTCTCAGGCAGGACTCTCCACCCCCAGAAGCTCCTTCTATGAAGGTGCCAATTTCAAGTGTTCAAGCATCCTGGAAGTATGTTGTCACTTTTGAAACATTCACAACATGCAGTAGCAAAAAAAGAGACTCTTTGTTAGTTTCATTCAAGGAAGAGAATTGAGATGCAACCTGGAGAAGCAGGGGAAATTTAGTCAGCAAGACAGCACACAGAATTTATATTAGGTGGTAGATTGTGGTAGAGGTGTTATAAGCAAGGATGTAATTTTAACAAAAAAGTATTGGGTCGAAATTTTTCTTAGGATGGTGTACCATCACTCCTGATGACAAGGAAAAAGTATTCTGAACAATTAAGAGCCTCTAAACTAATGTCTGGCATAGAATAAGCCTTACGTGTGGTTTCCTGACTTCCTTATGTGTTATTAACATGGCAACCTTGATTTGGTGTGCAAGAGGATAATGTATTTACCGATAAAAAGCTTTTGCTTTATTTTTGTGGTAACAGTAATAATTTATGAAAAATCTATTATTCTTTCTGATTAACCAGTTCATCTCTGATCATGTACATCAATGAGGACCAAAAGAAGTCCCATGGTCTCTCTGCCTGCCCCTGAGACATTATTACATGCTTTCCTCAAAGTAGATGTCAAGATATAGTTAGAAGTATTAGAAATTTAGTATGGAAAGTGCTTACAGAAATAAAGGGAAAAGGAATAGGTTTGGGCGAGGAGAGCCTCTGATTCAGAAATAATTTTGATAACTGTAACATAAACTGGAGAAGGAACATGTGGGGGGATAAAGCCTTATATTACAGGGTAGTCCTAAGAAGGTTCTGAGTGGGCCAGCAGGGAAATTCAGAGAAAATTCCTGCTTTGTACAGGAATAGGCCTATATTTAATTCCTACACATGTGCATTCTGGCTGCCAGTAGCCTGGGAAGAATGAGGGCCTCAGGCAGACAACAGCTGTGAATGCTAAAGTGATACTGCCTCCACTTACCACTGAGTTATTCCTCTTAGCTGCAATATTAATTATAGGAGCAATCATATTAGAATAAACATTTTTTATTTAAAATAAAATCTGATTTAACCTAAAGGTCTGTTAACAGCTTATTTTATGCTTGCTCTTAAAGAAAAACATTCTGTTTATGTTTTCATAGATTAACTTACCTTAGTCTTTTAAATAGAATACATTTTTTTTTAAAAAAGGGAAACTTCTCTTCTAAGACCTTTTAAGGTTCTCCCAAGCATAGCCAGGTTGTAAATTCTTTGCATGTTTCTCTACAAGGTTTCTACCATTTTGTGGTTTTATGAAATCTGTTTTATGTCTGGGTTTAGTTTATCTCATTGTGTCCCCACAGTGCAACCATTTTGCCTGATTCATAGTAGTATACACCTTGCATTTGACCAGCAATTAAATAAACAGATAATTTTGAACATAAACATTTTCTTCTGATTTTAGAAAAAATATATCAGGTCAGTCAGTACATAGTTCATTTGTGATGGTGATGGCAACTCTTTCTCCATTGTGAAGTCAGACAGAAGGAGGCTTGAGATGTTAAAGGAGTTTCCCAGACCTGTTCAGTGAGAACATTCTAAGAAGAGCTACATACACCTTGATGGTGAACAAAAAACTATCACTTTCCTACTCTTTGAAAATAAAGGATACAAAATTGTTTTCTATTTATTTTTTTTACCATTTTCTTAAATTTTCTAACCTTAACATCAATATCTATTGCGGTTCTGTGTAAAACATAAAGCAGTAAATAAAACATAAGTTTCAAGCAACCTTTCATTTCAGAATTATTGCTAAACTATAGACTTATTTTCCATTCGTTTCCAAGAAACAATGTCTGCTATGTGTAGTAAATAGAATTTTAATCTTTCCTGCAGAAGTAAGTGGTGTGCACACTAAGGGGTAATTCTGTAGGAATAGACTTTTAAATTCAATTCAGCACTTTTATTGAAAATGGAGAAGCTTAAAAATTAAGCCAGCAGGCATCCAAAGCCTGAGAGAACACTACTGTATACATTCTTAATTAGAGCCAATAAAGTGTGTTTTTAGAGAGCGTTTTCCCATAAAAAGCTCAATGGCAAAACACACAAGAAACAAACAAATTAAATTCTCTATATTAACTGCTTGGCACAGTGCTTCTCAAGAGTTACTTCACCCTACATGATAGTTGACGAAATTTCACTTTCAAACACCAAATAACCCTACGATAAAGTACCAACTACTTAACATATTTTTCCCCAATTCAAAACAATCCATACCAATTTCAAGTCTTACTAAAACACCAAAAAGAAGGAGCCAGGAGTAAGAATGAATTGATTGGTGGATAAAGACTTTAGAACCTTAAATTTTGTTCTATTGCTAATTTAAAATAGTTATTAGGCATATTTTGTTAGGGACTTGAATATTTCAGTGTTATGCAATGTGTGCTTATGTAAACATTAGAGTAAGACCAGGAATAGTCAAAGAATAGATTCCAAAGTGTCAACACTGAATACTCTGGGTTGTGGGATTGCCAAAAGGGAAAAGAAACATTTACCTTATTATTTAAGGTTATATAAAATACTTGGTAACTAAGAAATGACCTAGGGCCTGAGGTATATAGTCTCTGCTTTGCAAATACAAGGACCTGAATTTGTGTCACCAGAATCCACAAGAAAAAGTTGGGACAGTGATATGGCTCTTCTTATAGAGGTGCTTGCTACAAAATGTGGTCACTTGAGTTAGCTTCCAGGAACTCACAAGACTGAAGGAGAGCTATGACTTCTGTAATGATCCTCTGATCCATACCTGTTCTGTAACAATGTGACATTGTCACTACACAATGAAAAAGAGAAAAAGCTGGTGAAGCTTGTTAGCAGTCACTGCAGTGGGGAGATGTTACATGATGTTTCTGACCCCCTTTGGACCAGAAGTTCAATCTGCCCATGACTGCTTTCTACCTCCCCAAATGATGCAGATGCTTATGTTAATTTCATCCTGTTTGGCCTATGTTTCAGGCACATTGCTAGCTAACTCTTTCATCTAAATTCAACCCATTTCTGTTCATCTTCTTTCATCTTAATTCAACCCATTTCTATTCATCTATCTGGCCACGTGGCCATGCCTGTGGCTCACCTGGGTCCCTTACATGCTTCTTCTTTAGCAGCTGGATGGAGTCTGTCCAACTCTGCCCTCCTCCTACCTGAACCTCAATTTACCCTTCTACTTTTATGGTTCTGGACACAGGCCAAAACAGTTCCTTTATTTATAGAATGGTATTCACAGCATACAGACAAACATTCCCACCACAGGGAGATGAATGCTAGTAGTCACTGCAGTGGGGAAATACATGCTTGCAATCACAACAGTGGGCTGATGCAAGCTATCCATCATAGTTGTGGGGATATGGAGGCAGAGACAGGAGAATTCTTGGAGCTCCTGGCGAAGTAGTGCCCTCTAACTGGAAAAGTTTCAGGCCAGTGAGGGAGCCTGTCTCAAATAGAAAGTAGAATAGACCTGAGGAACCACCCTTGGAATTATCTACTGACCTTTCCACCTTCTTATATACACATGTGTGCATATGCATCTGCAACTGGACATTCATCATACACCTGAACACACACAGATACACACACACACACACACACACACACAGAGAGAGAGAGAGAGAGAGAGAGAGAGAGAGAGAGAGAGAGAGAGAGAGAGAGAGAGAAAGAGAGAACAAAGTTTACAGCGTATCCTAGTCAACCTTTCTAGAATTCAGTAGCATTAGATAAAGACAACAAATTACACAAGTATTGTTCATGGGTGATGAAGTGCTTGGGAAGTGCTGAGCCCTGAATTTCAAAGATATCAACACAGCTGACCTTATAGTCTTCTATGAAGTGATATTAGTGATACACACAACACCAAATTAACTCCAAAATGTCAGAGTTACCTTCCTTGTTGCTTAGACTATTTGACAAAAGACATTTTTAAGGAAGGGTTTACTTTGGCTCACAATTGCAGAGTGGTCAAGCTTTGATGGGGAGGTCTTGCAAACAAGAGGTTGGGGCAGTTTGGCACACTGCCCCATGGTCAAGCAGTAAAGATCTGTCAACACTAGTGACTGGATAGATTTTGATAGTCTCTAAAGCCACACACTCCTCTGAGTTCTGATGTCATCTCCTTGAAGAGGAATTTTCCACCCTCAATCCCTTTCTTGTCTTTGTTTCTCTCAGGAGCAGGAGTGCTCCTCTCTCCTCATTTCTATCTCTTCCTCTTTCCTCCCTCTCTCTCCTTCCTTCTCTCTCCCCCTCCTCTGCTGTCATAACCTTCTCTGCTATCATAACCATATCCCTCTAACATTTAGTCGTTTGTTTACATAGAAACAGCTCACTCTTGAGGGAGGGGGGAGAAAACTGCATCTGCCAGGAGTGGCGACTGAACTAAAAAATATTGGTTCAGTGGGACCATGGGACTGTCTGCAGCCTGCCCAGGGATGGGATGAGGAGTTGTGGAGAAGAAAGAATGACCTGATGTGGTGGGAGGGGGAAGGGACCTTGAATAAAGATATACAAGGATAGAAAGTGTGACTTCTTTGTTAATAATAATAATAATAATAATAATAATAATAATAATAAAAGGGAAAAAAAGAGTCTCCTGCTCTCTGCTGCTGCCTGTGCTGCACCCCCATGAGGCTTCTGAATTCATAGAAATCTGCTGCCACATAACCAGATAATTTGCATTCGTGCCATGACAGATCCACACAAAATCCTAACAGGTTTTTTTTATCTATCTATCTATCTATCTATCTATCTATCTATCTATCTATCTATTTATCTATCTATCTATCTATCTATTTAAATTTAGTCCAGTACTGATCAAGGTGAATTTTCTCACCTCACTTACCTTAATCCAGATTATCCCTTACAAGTATACCCAGATGTATGCATCCTCTATGAATCTAGATCCTGTCAAGCTGCTAGTCAATATTAGTAATTATACAGTAGGATAAATAAAGCAGAGCAGTTCCTCTCCTGTGCCATGCTGTGGAAACATTTCCAACCAAAGAAACATAAACATGCTTAATGAGTACATAGAAGATCTAGCCACCCAGAGGAGAAACCAGGATTGCAATGCAAAAGGTGCAAAACCATTTGACTTGTCACTGGCTGTGAGTGGCTAGGGCCTCTGCTTCACCTCATCTACCCAAGTTTTCTCTCATTTGTTCATTCAGCAAGTGATTTGTTGCATGTTGATTCAGAATTCCCAGCCTAGTCTTTCTCCTAATGGCTGCTTTCTTATGTTCCTGAACACATGAGCAAATAAACAATTAGTAGTCATTTATCAAGATTATATTTCTCCACAAAAATTTCCTCATACTTTTTTTTTGAGGAAGTGAACAGAGAAAAACCATTTAAATGTACTTTTGACTGCAGTGACACAGTATTTATTTGGGGAAAAAGTTTGAAACTTTCCCTGAAAATATAGGTCCATTGGTGTACACACACACACACACACTCTCTCTCTCTCTCTCTCTCTCTCTCTCTCTCTCTCTCTCTCTCTCTCTCTCTTATGTGCTGGGGATTAGGAAGGTTGATCTCACATTTTGGAAAAATCTTTTAAGGCAAAAACTGGCAGAAATTTGTAGTGGCATCTCTGCTTCAATTGATGCTGTCATATGAGACTAAGAGCTACTGTCTTTGGTTTTTGGTAAAGGAAGTTTCTAGACAAATCTCTTTAAGCTTCTGTATATTAAATGAGCAAAAATGAAAAGATAGTATTTATATAAGTAAAGAGCATAGAGTCATTTCATCACACCAATCCAATTATGCTATGAAAGCTATAACATGAATTTGGTGTTTGTTAGTAATCATCATTATCTGTCAACTCATTTTTTTACTTGTTTGAGAACTTCATAATGCATATAATGCATGGATAAAACCCACCTCCACTCCCTTCCCTATAATTTCTCCACTATTCTTACTACCATCAGACTTTGCTCCCAAATCCATGTGTTCTTTTAAAATCATCTGGGTCTACTTAGTGCTTTGAGTATGTGACATGGGTATAGAGCCTCTAATTGGAGCATGAATAATCTTGAAGTAGCCTGTTTACCTGAAGAAAAAACAAATCATTCTTACTTGCCCAGGAGCCATTGACTATTAGTGTAACTCCTCATGTAGGGGTGGAATTTTGTGAGTTTTTTCTTCATCCATGCTGGGATTTTTGCCAGTTTGACCTTAAGTGGCTTGCATTTCATAGGCATACATTCACAGCCTATGAAAGTTCATGTGTGCAATGGGGCTGTCACTGTTAATTTTTAATATTTAAATTACTATTGGTTTGCAAATCATTGCCTGTAAAAACTGATAAGTAGGTTTTTTTTTCTGAAAGGCAATGTGAAAAAAAATAACATTATTATTTATAAAATTCTCTTTAACTTTAATGTCTACTTTAAATTGATACTGAAGAGTTTAAATAGTCTACACTTGTGTTTATTGTACAATGTAAACCATATAAATGGAATAATATCTTATGTTTCAAAATAAGTACCTACTAATGTAATAACTACCTGAAGAAATACCTAATTATTTTTTTATGGAACTCATAATTGTATGCATAATATTTCATTATTTTATTGCTCTAATAATTAATTTCTTTTACTCTAAAGATGAAAAAGACATTGATACAATATTAGTGGAAACCATTCACTAAATTATTGATATAATGAAAACAATGAATAAAGTATCACAAACTAGAGGGAGCTAAGTAGAGCCAGGAGAAAGCAAGTTTAAGAGCCTCTAATAGAGTTGTTCCAAAAGGCAGGGAATTTAGGAAAATTCCTGATCTTCAATAGCAGAGAATACAACAGGAAAAACAACAAGACACATTGTAGGGTTCAGGTTATAATTGTATATAACTTCTTCAAGTACACCAATCATAGCTAATAAGAATTTAGTAATAAAAGTAGACAAAAATGTAGAAAAAAATTATTAGTTCTTTGAGAATTTTTCTAACATATTCACCTCTCCTAACTTTTCTCAGATCACCTCATTTCCTATCCACCCAACTCTGTTTCCCTTTTTTTCTTTTTTAAAGCCACCAAGATCAATTTGTGATGCTCCTATATTCTTGGATATATTTCTTTCTGCTACAGCATGGCCAATTTACTAGGGGCTACATTCTTAAGAAACAAAATGATTGGGGTTCGAGTTTCTTCTTGCCCAGGGGGGCAAGTTTCTTCTTGCCCAGCCTCTTTCTACATACTGGGATTTGGTAGGATGGTAATTTTTATAATATTAATTCTACTAGTTTATGAGCAAAGAGAGTTCTTACCATCTTCTGGTATCTTCTTCAGTTTCCTTTTTTTCAGTTTAAAGTTTTAATTGTACAAGTCTTTCACTTTCTTAGTTAGATTTTTTTTCAAGATATTTTTTAGATTATTGTGAATGACATTACCTCCTTGATTTCTTTCTTGGTATGCTTATCATTAGTGTATATGAAAAGTGTCAATCTTTTATTAGGTTAATTTCATATTTTTCTGTTTTAATAAATTTATCAGAGTTTTCTGGTGGAGTTCTTTATATCTAGAATTATATTATCTGCAAATAAAGATACTTTCTATTCTTCCTTTTCAATTTGTAATCCTTTTATGTCTTTTGTTTATCATGTTGGTCTAGCTAAAATTTAAAGTACTACTTTGAACAGCAGGGTGCAGGAGAGTGGATATCCTTATCTTGTTCTTGATTTTAGTGGAAAGTTTTGTGAGTTTTTCATTATTTAGAATGATGTTGATCATGGACTTCCTATAGAAGTCTGTAATGTGTTGACATATGACCCTTGTATTCCTGTTTTCACTTGGACTTTTATCGTGAATGAATATTCAATTGTGTTAAAGGCCTTTTCTGCATTTAAAAAGATTAACATGTGACTTCTGCCTTTATTCTGTTTATTGATTTATGAAGATTGAGCCATTCCTACATTTCTGAGGTAAAACTAGTTTAATCCTGGTGAATAATTTTTATTTTGCAACTATTTTATGAGATTTTTTTGTGTATAAGTTTATTAAAGACACTGGCCTATAATTTTCTTTTTGGTTAGGACTTAGGTTTTACTGTCAGGGTAATACTAAATTAATAAAAGAAATTGGGAAGAATTTTTTCCTTTTCTATTTTATTGAATTATTTGAGGAATCATAGCTTTTTTCTTAAAGCTCAATAGAATTCTACACTACATTCTTTTAGCTCTGGGATTTTGATAGTTGGAAGAATTTTAGCTATTGCTTCCACCTCATTGGATAGTATGAGCCTACTTAAGTTAACTAATTTATACTGAACTTTATAAGGTCATATCCTGGGGACAGGCCCCAGTGGTTGACAAGTTTCAGAGAGCAGCCACAGAGTAGGCAATGGGAAGAAGTGAGCCCAGCCATGGTGGTGGCATGAATCTTGCAGTTTGAGTGACTAGCAGTTGGAATGTATCTTGATTTATACAGAATTGAGTAAGCAGGGATATAATGATGATGCTTAAAAAATAGATGATATCATGTTTCTGGACTTATGCTTTACTTCTTGCATATGTTTTAGTCACCATTGATGAACCATGACATAACAGTTATCTTTTACAATTATTTTCCCTCAAGATTAGTCATCATTGATAAAGTTATTTCTTACAATCATTTTTACTCAGCAACTCGATAACCCAATTTTAAAGTATCTAGAGCCAGATGACAGCTCTTGCAGCTTCAGGAACACTAGAAAGAAAGAAAAATCTCCAAACCATCCCAGTCAGTTTGCCATGTCCCAAGCAGTGTATTATTAACTTTTAATGGCCAGAGTGCCTCCCCCACAATCCTTAGGTCAAAGTTATTGCAGTCATTATTCAATTTCTGGCATAATACAATGCTTATATTTTATATCTTTATTGATATTAGACTTCTACGCCTAATCCTGGCATATTTTTGCTCCTTAGTCATATGACACCATAGTGGTTCAGCTTTTGCACCAACTAAGAAAGGGAAGTCCTTTTATGATCTTCTCAAACCATTTTTGGCTCATCAGTATAGTTGCCTGTGTAGGGTAGAGGTAACTTCAGCTAATTTAACATTGTTGCTAGTCTCCTAAGTAGGATTAGGTTTGTAATCTCATCTGTGGTCAACTTCTTTAGACCACTGAATCACGTTGACATTTTTGAGTATACTTTGTTTTGATTATCTTGTTCCTGAGTAAGTACCAGGGCAGATATTTTAGTGGGAAATACTCTCCAATGCATTGGCACTGGCGACCACTTCCTAAATCTAACGCCAGTAGCACAGATGCCAAGAACAACCATCAATAAATGGGACCTCCTGAAATTGAGAAGCTTCTGTAAGGCCAAGGACACAGTCAATAAGGCAAAATGACAGCCTACAGAATGGGAAAAGATTTTCACCATCCCTACAAGTGACAGAGGACTGATCTCTAAAATATATAGAGAACTCAAAAAACTAGAGCCCCAAATCCTTAAAAACCCAGTTAAAAACTGGGTTTCAAAACCGAAAAGGGACTTCTCAGCAGAAGAATTAAAAATGGCTGAAAAGCATATGAAAAAGTGCTCAACATCTTTAGCTATCAGAGAAATGCAAAACAACTTTGAGACATCACCTTACATCTGTCAGAATGGCTAAGATTAAAATCACTGATGATAGCCTATCCTGGAGAGTTTTTGGAGCAAGGGGAACACTCATCCATCGTTGGTGGGAGTGTAAGCTTGTTCAGCCACTCTGGAATGCAGTATGGTGATCTCTCAGAAAATTGGGAATCAATCTCTCCAATCATCCAGCAATACCACTCTTAGGCATATACCCATAATATTGGGCATGATACTGAGAAGTCTGATATCTGAGTTTGATGGGATACATGATGGAAAACACCAAATAATAAATATATATGAAAAAAATTTTTAAAAAAAGAAAAAAGAAATACTATAATTAATATCAGGGTTTCACTGGCTTTGTAACTTTTTAAAGGTTTTATTTTTTTTCTTAAGTTTTATGGAGTTATGTGATATGTATTTGTCTTAGTTTTTAAGTTATAATAGCATTCTGTAGTAAGTCCATATTTTCTTGTGTTTGTTTCTTTTATTGCTGTTTTTTTATTTTTAGTATGAAGTATTTTATTAGTACTTCAAGTATTTCAAGGTTACAAAGTATGCATTTGTTAAAATCATTCATTGAATTTAGGTTTAATTTTGCTATCTAAAACTCACCAGTTTTTTTCTGAATCTTCAACTTATCGAAACAAATTTATAATGTATGTTCTTATGATTTTCTGGAATTTCATTCATATCTGTAATGTTTGCCTTTCAATTTCTAGTTTTATTGAAGTAGGTCTTCCTTTTTTTGTTTAATTTGGTTAAGAATTTGCCAATTGTGTTTAATCCTTAAAAACTAAGAAAAACAATATCTCAGTGCCTCATAAAGAGACCTTTGACTTCTTTATATGTGTCACAACCTGCAAAGTGTAAGAAAGACCTTCATGTAGGTAAGGATAGCTCTCTAAAAGTGGGAGCGGTAGTATGTTCAAGACTTTCATGGGGAAGGTTAGAAGCAATGCTGCTGGAGGAATCATAAACATATTCATAAGAAATTTTCCATTAATCCAATATCCCATTGTACTAATATTACTAATACTAAGTCTGCCTAGTTTACAACCTATAGGGATTAATACCAAAAGTGACATGGTGGCCATCCTGTGGCTCAGCTTTGCTGGATCTTTGTGAAGCAGCTGTGCTGGCTTTATGACTTTTGCTATTCCCATTAGATATGGCTGTACCAGACATATATATATATATATATATATATATACACATATAAATTTATCTATTTCTTTTAGATGTTCCTTTATTGTGGAATATAAATTTTTAAAGCACACTTAGGATTCTCTGAGCTTTTCAGTGTTTTTGTAATATTTTCCTTCATTTCTAATTTTACCAGTTTAGATCTTCTCTATTTCTTTTGGTTAATTTAACTAGAGGTCTATCAATCTTTTCAAAAAAACAAATGCTTATTTTCACTAATTATTTGTATTAGATATTTATATCTGCTTCATTAATTTCAGTCTTTATTTTGATTATTTCTTTTTCTCTACTTTTTTGGGGGTTGTTGATTATTTTTGCTTTTTCATGTTTGTGGTTTTATTTTCAGTTTTATTCAGTTCTAGGATTTAAAATTTATTTTTTCTTCATCAGACATTAATATATTAGTGTATTGTTTAGCTTTCATGATTTATATACTCTCTTCAGTTTCCACTGTTGATATTCAGCTTTATCCCATAAGAGTCAAGTTCAATTTTCTCTATTGTTGATACTTGCTTTGTGTCTTAAAATGTAGTATATTTTAGATAATTCCAGGAGCTTCTGAGAAAAGTGTGTATTTTTTAAAGACTTATTTATTTATTATGTATACAGTATACAGAAGACAGAGCAGATGTCATCATAGATGGTTGTGAGCCACCATGTCATTGCAGGGAACCGAACTCAGGACCTCTGGAAGAATAGTCAGTGCTCTTAACCTCTGAGCTATCTCTCTAGCCCCCACAATGTATATTCTTTAATGTTTGAATAGAATGTTCTGTAGATATCTGTTAGGTCCATTTTATGTATGGTGTTATTTAATTCTAAAATTCTTCTATTAAGTTTTTTTCCCAGAGAATCTGTATGTTGGTGAAGTTGGGGCATTAACATCATCCATGATCTATGTATTGGCCTTAATTTGTCGATTAAGACCTAATAGTGTTTGTTTTATGAAATTGTATGCTTCTGTGTTTGGTGTATATATGGTTAGGATTATAACAGTCTATTGTTGAAACTTTCTCTTAGTAAGTACAGTTAGTTTTGGTGTGAAGTCTATTGTCACATATAGAATGGCCACAGTGTGTGCTTCTTAGTTTCATTTACTTAGAATATTTTTCTTACTCCTACCCTGAAGTATTTATTCTTGGTTGTAAGATGTGGTTTTTGGAGACAAGGATAAGATGGATTATATTTTCTTGTACAATCTTTTGGTCTATGTCTCTTTTTTGAGCAGTTAAGACCATTTATATTCATTTGACAATACAAATTAATTTTTGTCATTTGGTTTCTTTTGTGGTGGCCTATTAGACCTCTTGTTAACATTCTGGAAATGTTTGTTCTTTGTGCCTTCTTGGGTGGTTTAAACTTCTCTTGATACCACATACCTTCCAGTGTCTTCTATAGAGCTGCCTCAGTGGTCATGAAGTCCTTAAATCAATCTGTTTTCATTGTGAAAAGTTTCTCTTTATCCTTTAAGTATGAGTAGTATTTCTCCTGAGGATAGTAGTCTGGGTGGTATCTGTAATCTTATATAACTTGTAGGACATTGGTCAGTGAGTTTCAGCTTCTATAGTCTCTATTTGAAAAGTCAATTGTCATTTTGATGGGCCTGCCTTTGTATCTTTCCCTCTTGTCACTTTCAATATCTTTGTTCTGTATATTTAGTGCATTGACTATTGGATGTGTGGAGTTTCTTTTTTACTTCTGTTTGATGTTCTGTATGCTTCTTGGACATTGACAGGCATCTCCTTAGATTAGAGAAGGTTTCTCTTTTGATTTTATGGAGAATACTTTCGGAGCCTTTGACCTGAGTCTCTACTCTTTTTTCAATACCCATGATTTGGTCTATTTATAGTGTTCCAAAGTTCTTTCATATTCTTTTCCATTTGTTTATTTGTTTTCTTAAATTGATTTGACATTTTTTATTGACTGATCCAATTCTTGTGTCTTATCTTCAAGATCTAATATTCTCTCTTGTCATTGATCCAACTTATTGTTGAGGTTTTCCTCTAAATTTTTTGTTTGAATTTCTTTAAATTTTTCATTTTATTTTTAATTCTTTTAGAGATTTATTCAGTTACATTTTATATAATATATTCATTTTTTAATTCTGCTTCTGTTTCTTTAGTCTTCATTTTGACATTATTCATATCTTCTGAATTTCTTGATCATATTAATTATTGATATTTTAGATATCAATAATTGGATTTGATTTTGATATATTGATACTTGTCTTACATATCATCTAAGTTGCTTTTCTCAGGTGGCATTCCTATGAGAATACTAATATTTGGCAGAGAATCAATGTTTGATTATTTATGTCTGTGTTTTTGTGATGAGACTTACACATCTGGAATTAGATCATTGGTAGTGTTTTTTTTTTTTTTTTTTTGGTGAGGAAATCTTGTCTATGCTTAGGTGAGTGAATGCTTAGAAGCTCTTTTTTCTTATTATACCAACTTGTCATGTAGTTGACCAGCAATATGAGTCTGAGGGCTTAGTCTCTGGTGATTCAGAGTTAATATGAGAATTAGGTATCAGTAGTAGGCCTACCTTGATTTAAACGAGGTTTTTAAGCCCAGGAGAAAAGTTTCTATAAAGTTAAATTATTTTCCCAGTAAATATTTAGAATTCTGGAGGAAGATGCTCAGGACTTTTTCTCAGGAAATGAGTACTAGTAGAATTGATGATGTGAGTCAACATCCTTACCTGAAAAATGGAGTAGGAGGAGGGGATGGAGGCAAGCAGTGTATACCTCTTGTGATATTTCATGGGGTTGGGTGGAATTGCCAGTGGAAGTTAAGTCCTGTTCCTGGAGAGGGGTGGGCCTCCTGTCACAGGAGTGGGTAGAGATAGTTAGTGGAGTCAAGTATCTCTGCATAGGAAAGAGGCCAACTATATCTGATGGGGATGGGTGGAGTTGGTAGGGGTGGGATTTTAAGCTTCTTGACTAGAGGAGGGCAAGAACATTGAGCATGGGTGGAGGAGTTATCAAAATAAATTTTGGGGTCTTGACCTGATGAGATATTACTGACAGGGCACAGGAAGGCAGCTCTGAGGCATGTGGTCCTCAGGAAGCTCATGGCAGTGTAGGGGTAATTTAGAGTTATGTTTACAGAGATATATAAAACCATAGACATGTACATAGAGTGTCATGACTATTTTGATACATGTATATACTATGTAATGTTTAAATTGTGTTAAACATGTCATCTGCTTAAACTTTGGTCAGTTTTAAGGTGAAAACATCACTCCCCCCACTTTTTTTAAACCTCTTTGGAAGGTGCAATTAATATGCAATATGTAAGATCAATAATAAATTTTTTTATCTTATTTTTATTAAATTATAGATCTTGTTCTAATTGCTTTAAGTTTTAAAAACTATTTTTTCTTTGTTAGAAAAATTGAAGATGTAGTAGAAAAAATCAAGAGATTTCTGTTGGCAGAGTAGCTTGGCAAAAATCACTTCTATCTCTCATGATAATGAAAAAAAACTAAAAAGAAAAAGAAACCCAACACAAACAAACCAAAAGAAACTCTATTTAAAATAATTAGTGAACTTTTTTTTTTTCATGCTTACATATTTTCCATTTACTTTTTTTAAACAGGAAAGCAATTCACCATAGATACCTCACACTTAGGGTTTAAGTCTAACACCTTAAATCCAAATTGTGAAGTTTAATTTGGGTCTGATCTCTGTAAATTCTCACAACTAAAACTCTCCCTTTGGCCTAGTGCAGTCTTTAATTCCAGTGCTTAGGAGGAGGCAGAAGCAGGCAGATCTCTGAGTTCAA
>PVIH01014627.1:0-52935 GCA_004025045.1 Sigmodon hispidus | reverse complement strand
TGAGTAGATATTATCAGATAGGGTAAGGCAAATTATGGATGTGTACAGTGTTTATTGGATGGGGACATGGGTCATTATGAGTTGTGCTGGTTGTGCATTGTGGAATGGTTGACCTATTTTGGAATGGGTGGTTTAGTTATTATGGAATGGCTGATTAGTAGGAATTGCTGGTTTCTCATTAAGGGATGGTTTGAGCCACATTATGCGATGGGGTCTATGAGTTATTTTGGGGTAGATGGATATTATAAGGGTTAGGTATATTGTTATTATGGGATGGAAGGTTATTATGAAAGAGATAGTAAGTGATCAGATGTATGGCTGGTAATCATGAAATGACTTGGAAGTTTATTTTGGGATATCTGGTTACTAGAAATGGCTGGTTGTTTATTATAAAATGTTTGTGTGGCATGTTATGGTATGGAGGTAGTGGGTTATTATGAAATGGCTGATTTTATGGGATGAGTGTGAGGCATATTATAAGTTGTGTTAGTGCCTTATTATAGGATTGGTAGTTAGGATGGGTGTGAGAAACCCAAACCCTAAGTGGGTTGTGATAGGGTCTGAAATATTATGTGATGTGTGAGTATTACATCATGTGATGAGATGGTGGGTGGTAATGGAATGGAAAATTATGTTGTTATGGAAAGGATGAAGAAGTTATCATGGAGTGTCTGGTTATTACAGAAAAAGTGGGTACCTAATTTTGGATGTTTGCATAGTAGGGGTGGCTAGGTCCTCATTATTATTATGGCAGTGAGGCATCCTATCAGATGGGTCTGAAAGATGACTGCTTATCAGCATTGAGTGTTTGGTTATTATGGGATGGTATGTGGTACATTATGCAATAGCTCAGTGGATTATTATTGGGGAGTCAGTATAAAATGAGTGAAGTTTGGGTGCACACTGAGTGTTTGTAGGTTTATTTGGTTTTCCGTGACACCACATGATTCCTCAGTCCATATTCCATATCATCCTTTGGTCTCCAAATAATTGACTCCCTTAGTTTATTCTTTACTGATAAATCTCCTATTGGAGCTCATGGAGAACTTCTTGTCTCATTTTGAAACACTTGATGCACAGGTGACATGTGACCTGCAGTCATGTAATATTGATAAGAGATGATTGACAAATGAGGGATGATAGATTCTTCACACATAAGGGTAAATATTTGATTCATTGAGTATCAGATGGACACCTGAAGAACTGACAATTCCATGTACTCACCCTTAATCTTGCCCATGTTCTAAACATCTTGCAACACAGTTGTGCCTCCCTATGGAAACTGAGTCATGAATGAGTACTATTCAAGGGTATAGTATATTTCTGCAGTGATATTATTGTGATGCTGTGAACCCTCATAATTGTCCATCAAAGGGGAAGGAGGCATGGAGTAATTGTGTCAATCAACAGCCTTAGGGCTTGAGTGGGTTATGTATGGAATCAGAGAGTGGTAAAGATCCACTGGAATACTTGCATATGGTATCTCTTCTCCTCCAGTTTAAAATTAACTTAGAAATTTCAGACCCAATGAAGGAGTCCCCTCCTAATCCACCAGGAGTCATGGGATTGTTCTGAAAATACTAATTCATAATCATGTCAGTATGTCCACTTGGATCTTTTGTAGTCTTCACTGATGAAGTTCAAACAGTCAGAAATTGATAAACCTAGAGCAGTAACTTATAGCACAGTTTGAAAGCCCTAGAAAAATTCCCACTTGGTCTTTAAGATCTGCTCTTTGTACTCCCAGAGACTCAGTTGAACCTCAGTTGATAAAGAACCAAATCCATCTCAACATGGCAGTTCCATCATGACAGATGCAGACAGAAATTTCTAACCCATCTAGGCATAAATTCCAAACAAATCTCTCTCATGGCAGTTCTGCATTCACATTTAAATAATTACTAAAAGGCTTATTTTAATCACAAGTGGTTTTGCTTATAGCACAGACTAAATACCAACCAGCTCTGACAAATTAACTCAGCCAATTTATATTGATTCATGTATTTCCAATTGGCTTGAAGTCTCTACCTGTTTTCCATTTTATCTATCCTTGTTGGTGGCAGCCTGCAGCATCTTCTGACTCTATTCTTTTCATTTATTACTGCTTCTATTTCCCACTTTAAGTTGCCTTGCAATAGGCTGAAAGCACTCTTTTATTATCAAATGATAATAAAGTATATTCACAGTGTTTAGAAAGACATGCCAGATTAGACAGTATCTTCTAGGGTTACATAAATGGATTTTTCCTCTCATAATTTAAAAAAAATAAGAAGGCAAGGAAAGCAGAACATCAGAGCCAAATTAACTTTACTAACAATTTACTCAGTAGTTTTTTCTCAACTTGACACAGGTTAAATTCCCCACAGAGGAAAAAACCTCAATTGAGAAAATGCCTCTATGAGTTTTACTGTAAGGTATTCTCTTATTTAGTTATTAATGGAAAATTGCCAGGTCAATTTTGGGTAGTTTCATCCCTGGGTTGGTGGTTCTGGGTTCAATAAAAAGGCAGTTAGTGCAAGACAATAAGAAGTGCCCTTCCATTCACCAAGCATTCCTTTTTGCTTCTATATCCCTGCAATGATACAGTTTCTGTTCTGTCTTTCTTTAATTAGTAACAGTGATTTAGAAATATAAGCCATGAAAAGACTTAAACAACTTGCTTTTTGGTCATAATGATTTGTTGCAGCAATAGTAACAGTGACAAAACACAGTGAAAACATCAAAACAGAGAATGACTTTAGCAGAAAGTGAAAGAATCAAGATGACATTTTTCGGTTTAATTTTGTGTGGCATGAAGGTGAATATCTATTAACATTGGTGCTCTTGCAGGTCAGTTTGATGTCAGAAAGAGTGTAGAATTTCACAGAATTGGAGTTATAATAAATTGGGAGACTCCATGAAGAGGCTAACTGAATTCCTATCATCTTTAGTAGATTAAAATCCTTAACTACCAATCCATCTCTTCAGGCTTCTTAAAAATATACTTATTTAATTAAGAGGAGGTAAGAAATTCCCTGGCTTGTTCACATGTAAAGATTGGAGGATAGGTTTTTGGAATTTTATCTGTTGTACCTAAGTTCTAAGGATTGAACTGAGATTTTCAGGCTTGGTTGCAATCCCTCTACACAATGAGAAATCCCAGTGATCTATGGTTTAAAATTTCTAGCACTTGTATATCTATTAAGTTACTTGCTTGATCATTACTTCTATACAAATTATCTGTGTATAGATTTAGGTTATATTAGATGTCAGCAAATACTAACTGTCTATAAATCTACATGCAGTAGCTACCCTGTGCTTGTCTACAAAACATGAAAGAACTAGTGTTCAGAAAGCAAAAAGGCTGGGTCTTATATTTATGAATGTAAGTCTGGTGGCCTTTGCTCTCACATTTGAGGTCCTGATCATACTCTGTGTCTTTGTCATGCAGTACTTTATTACCAATAATGTCTTCCCTTTAGTGAGAAGTGTGGCTGAGTCCTGATACCTGCAAAATGAGTAAAACTTAAAAAGGCAAAGCAGTTCTTTACTTTTATTATTCTGTGAGTAAGTGGTTGAAGTGCAAATGGGTAGCCACAGTCTGATCTTGGAGAACACAATAACCACAATTCAGCAATCAGGAACTCTGGACTACAAATCCTCAAAGACTCAGGTCTGAAAAGCTTAATTCCATGAGCCTGTGTAGCTTTAGCACCATTTATGATTCACTTTTTCAATGAACAAAGTCATGCACCATGGCACCAGTCAGCACTCTCTCCATCATAACAGACTTGGAGGGTCTGGGATACTCAAAGCCAGTCTGAAACCTGGCAATAAAGGACAAATCAACACCCAGTATATTGTGCCAGGTTCAGATTTTTTTTTGGCTTCATCTTTCGGCCTTGTCAACTTCAGGTGCAGGTATCAAAACCCTGGGGAAATAGAGATTGTAATTTGGGGAAATGACACTAAAGCAGATTTTCCACCACCACAGACCCACTGGGTTCTTCTTTTTCAATGTGGAGTACTTGAATGATCCTTGTGTACACTTAAAAAGTCTGGGTATCCTTCCAAGTCTTTGTCTCTACAAAATACCAACAAGAACTGGGACAAGGATGGAGAGGTTCCTTTTAAGTTACAGGATCGTTTTCTCCCACACTCTACTTAATTCTCACCTCTCATTACATATGAGCTAAGAAGAAGTTCCAGACTTCCTCCACACCAAACCCACATTGGACTCTCCATCATTCCTGAATCCACACAGTTTCCTATCTGTGTCTTATTATACAATAGCCCTCCTAGGATATTCGGGCTCTGTCAAAGCAGACAAAAAAAGGGCTAGCAAGATAGCACCTTTCTCCAAGTTTACAGCTCAATTTTAACTTTGAGAACTCATGTGGGGGATGAGAAATTTGTACATGTCCTCTGACTTCCATATTTGCCCCCTTTCATCTATGCACACATCTGTCCATCCAGATAAAGAAGGCCATGAATGTTTGTATAAGTCTTTAAACTCAGAATTCTAGAAAGCATGAGGGTAACCTATGTGAATTCAAGAAATAGCAGGGATATACAATATACCCTGTCTGAAATTAATAATTATGCAAATATTAAACATAAAATAAAACACTAAATACCACATCAATAATTGTTGTTTTAAAGAAAACCTCAAATCTTTTTGTGTGGCCACCTTGCCAGAGATATGCCTCTCTTATCCCAATTTCTTTTCTGAACTGAAATAATGTGAGGTACAGAAATTTCTTATGAGTCACAATCATTTGGGAATACCTGAGGTATCTGTGCTTTATTGCTGTGTGACTCTTAATACCTTGTGGAGGTGAGGTAATAGGGACACTTAAAGCAACTGTTAACTGCTTCTCAATGCTCCAGGTATGAGCAAGGTGGGAGACTGTTTAGCCTCTTCAGAGGAGCTCAATGTTGTCAAGCAGTCAAAGACACCCTGGAGAGTAGTCACAAGTATTGCTCAATGAAGATCTATTAATCAAATTAGTTGGCAGGCATGTCTGGTACACCACAATGTTAAGCCTGTGGCAAGATGATTTAAATTTATAGAACTATGTGATAAGAAATAGTTCAGAGAATATGGTGGTGAAGGGTTACAATGAAGAAAACACTGTGTAAGAAAAGGACCTGAGTTTATACCCACTGCACATATAATTAACAGTAAGGCATGGCATACCACACTTTCTTTTTTTTAAGTTTTCATCTTTAATGAAATGACTTTGGAAACAATGTACATTTCCTTGACTCCAGCACTACATATTTTGGAGTCACAGTAAGATACACAGAATTACATCCATAATTATTATGAATGCCAACATTTCAGGCAGTAATTTCAGTTACATGGCAAACAAGATCAACAAAGTAACCATCAAACAAAAGAGACACATAGCTTCAAACAAGGCAAATCCCAGGATAGCATATGAGAACAGCTGCTGCTTCAATGAAGGGTTTCTGGCATAACCAATGATAAGGCTGCCAAAGACTGTTCCAATACCAGCACCAGAACCAGCAACTCCTACTGTTCCAGCACCTGCACCAATGAATTTGACAGCAGTATAAAAGTCTCTGCTGATTACACTGGTCTGAAACTCCCTTCAGATCAGCTGAAACATACCATTCTGGGACCCATTAAATACTTTAGAGCCCTCTCCAGTCCTAGTCTCTGGTCGAGATAACACTGATGCAGAAATTGGTCTATATGCAACTCTTGATCCATCTCAGATCAGAGTGGGGTTGCAGGCCAGCTTGGTGCAGACAAATAGTTGTGGGTTGATTATATCTCAGTTTGATTCCACTCTTGATAATTTTTTTTGCATAGCTGTAAATTTCTTCTCTACTTTCCTGAGGGTAATTACCAGCACTAATAACTGTCCATGTACTTTTGCTCCATTCAGAAACAGGCTTTCTCAGAACAGATGAATATTTCTACTTAACTCCAGGGCAATTTGTTACAATTCTGCTTCATTCCAATAATGGAGAAACTTTTTCAGAAATTTAGCAGTCTATAGTGAAAAGTTGTTGTTTCTGCTTCACTCCTTTAAGGAAACTTGACAGTAGTGGTGTCCATTGCTTCTCTGCTTCAATACACTAGAGTTTCTATTCCACTCTGGCAAAAGTTTTTTTTACCTAAAATTTATTAGAGAGATATATGTTGAAAGGAACAATCCAGGAGTGTCTACCTCTGCCAAAGTGAAAAGAACAGCTGCCAACTAAACAGACAGAGGGCTTATATAGAGCTTCAGAGGACAGAGGTTATCCACAGAGAAGATTAGCAGGGTCAATTTTACTCACACTTCAATTACTGAGCTTGAATATCTTTAGAGAATGGTTGGAATTAACAATCAGGGTTTGATTGACTTGAGCTCATTTTGTCAAGGGAACAATGGGTTTCCTTGGCTCTGATTTGCTCAATCTAGAATTGTGTTTATTTTACTATCATTTGTATCTTACACACAGGACTTTAAAATTTTTTCAGGACTATTCTAGTGCAAGCAATTAAGAACAGACATTCAAATCTGGAAAGAGATTGTTGACAACAACACATTTTTCTGAAAGACATATACTTATATAACATTAAAATTCTTTTGGATAAAATATTATGAGATACTTTAATAAGTTCTTATTATCTTAATAATTACTCAAAGACTAATAAAATATACAAAGCATATAGCAGACTGATTGCACATAAAATCTTCACCACTGGTATAGCGTGCTGAATTTAACCACATTAAATATATGCATATCCTGACAGTAAAATTATTCTTATAATTTTCAAAATTGCTGACATATTCAAAGTATTTAAGAAAATGGTTATATTTGCATTCATGTTTTAAGTATATATTTTTAAGAATGAGAATTGCTTTAATATACAAATACTTTAACATTGATTATATTTGAAAAAGAAGTCTCCTGTATGTATTCTTTTATGGGCTTGAAAATGACTTTTTTGTGCAAAGGCTTTACCACACTGATTACATTCATAGGGTTTCTCTCCAGTATGTGTTCTTTTATGAACTTGAAGACTACAATTTTGTGCAAAGGCTTTACCACACTGATTACATTCATAGGATTTCTCTCTAGTATGTGTTCTTTTATGGGTTTGAAGATGATGGTTTTGTGCAAAGGCTTTACCACACTGATTACATTTATAGGGTTTCTCTCCAGTATGTGTTCTTTTATGGGTTTGAAGATGACTGTTTTTTGTAAAGGCTTTACCACACTGATTACATTCATAGGGTTTCTCTCCAGTATGTGTTCTTTTATGTTCTTTAAGACAACTGAGGTTTGCAAAGGCTTTACCACACTGATTACATTCATAGGGTTTTTCTCCAGTATGTGTTCTTTTATGGGTTTAAAGATGACTGTTTTTTGTAAAGGCTTTACCACACTGATTACATTCATAGGGTTTCTCTCCAGTATGTGTTCTTTTATGTTCTTTAAGACAACTGAGGTTTGCAAAGGCTTTACCACACTGATTACATTCATAGTTTTTCTCCCCAGTGTGTGTTCTTTTATGTCCTTTAAGAGAACTGAGGACTGCAAAGGCTTTATCACACTGACTACATTCATAGGGTTTCTCTCCAGTATGTGTTCTTTTATGGGCTTGAAGAGCACTGTTATGTACAAAGGCTATACTACACTGAGTACATTCATAGGGTTTCTCTCCAGTATGTGTTCTTTTATGGGTTTGAAGAGCAGTGGTTTGAGTAAACGCTTTATCACACTGATTACATTTATATGGTTTTTCTCTAGTATGTGTTCTTTTATGAGCTTGAAAAGTACTGTTTCGTGCAAAGGCTTTACCACACTGATTGCATTCATAGGGTTTCTCTCCAGAATGTGTTCTTTTATGGGCTTTAAGGTACTGTTTTCTGCAAAGGCTTTACCACACTGATTACATTCATAGGGTTTCTCTCCAGTATGTGTTCTTTTATGAGCTTGAAGATGAGTGTTTTGTGAAAAGTCTTTACCGCACTGATTACACTTACAGGATTTCTCTCCAGTATGTGTTCTTTTATGAGTTTGCAGATGAATGAGTTGTGCAAAGGCTTTACCACACCTATTACATTCATAGGGTTTCCCTTCATTATGTGTTTTTTTATGGTTTTGAAGGTGACTGGGATGTTTAAAGTTTTTGCCAATCTGATTATATTCATATGGTTTCTTTTCAGAGCATGATGTTTTATAGTTATGAAGATTACAGTCTACTGCAAAAGTTTTATCACAGTTATTATATTCATAGGTTTTCACTTGAGTATGTGTTTCTTCATGCATTTTAGAATATCTCTGCTGTGTAAAAGATTTCCCACACTTATTGCATTTATAGATTTTCTCAACAATATGTGTTCTCTTATAATTTTGAAGATCACTGTGCTGTGCAAATGCTTTATCACATTGCTCACATTCTGGAAAATTCTCTCTAGCATGTGTTCTTTTGTGCATTTTAAGAATACTGTGATAAGATAGAGATTTAACACACTGATTAGATTACTTTCCATAATGTTTCTGTGCACACATTTTAAGCAAGCTAGAAAATGCAAAGGCTTTCACAGATTTCGTATATCTGCAAAGTTTCTATCTTGTTACACTCCCCTTGAGATAGCAAGTGTAAATCACATTTTATGTAGTGTGATATACTAACAAGAAATATGAAAAGTCAATTACTTGCATACTTCAATTGAATTCAACAACTATACTCAGTATAGGGACTGCTACATATCTTCTAAATGTTCTGATAGATGTATGCTACTTTTTTCAATAATCTTATGTGCTTATGGATGTAGCATTGATATACATAATATACCTCCCAATATAACTCCCTAATAGCACTAAACTCCAGAGTCACAACTAATGCTAACTTTACTATGGATTACTTGTTGACTAGGAATCTTTCAAAATATATATGTCACCACAATAATGTATATATCATTGTAATATAGGTAGGATAAAATAAATGCCCTGACACTTCGACAGCATAGTGATCATAATCCTATGTTTAAATAATCATATTTGTTATACCCTATTTTGTTGACTACTTAAAAAAGAGTGTCTTGCAAAGACAATTCATGTTCCTGAAGTTCATGTGTATTTTTATAAATTTAATAATTATTCATTCATTTTAGCTGTCTTTATTTACACAGCAGCTTTTCTAAAATTTTCAGAACATGTAACAGTTTTTAAAAGGCACATTTGTACCAACTTACACCTCAAAATTACCTTTTATGCCTTCTAGAATGTTGGCAATGTTCATCAAAATTATATTCTTCCCAATGGTATCCTAAAATATAGTAACAAAAAATATCTGTTACATACATAAAATCATTTAAAATTTTAAATACTTTAGTGAACTTAAAATTCATGCCTGTTTTTATTATCATTTATCTGATTTTTCAACAAATTGCAAAAAAATCCAGTTACCAAAAACCATTTTCTTCTTTACATAAGAATCATTTTCTCCTACCTATTGTTGTGAGGTTTTCATAGGTTTCCAGCATTACATCTTTGTAAAGATTCTTCTGGGAAGGCTTTAGCAAAGCCCATTCTTCCAAAGTGAAGTTGACATGTACATCATTATATGTCACTGCATTCTAAAATAAATGATGTATGTTTACAAGCAAAAGCATGATGCTGGCAATATTATAAAAGCATATTTCTAGGACAGAATAGTCATATAACTCTGGTCTTCTATTCATTGATTCTGTGACAACCACATTATAATGTAATCTCCACAGAAAGAAAACTGAATAGGAGTTTCAAATCTGTCATTTCAGTGTAGATATACTGGGATATCATCTTGCAAAAAAATGAAAATTAAGGAAAAGAAGTCATCAGTATAGAAAACACATGACAGAAATTGTATGAACAGGTACAGACTGAAAAAGTTAAAAATAAGATGTGTTAGGGTTAGGGTTAGGGATGTTTTGGTCCATGCCTTCAAACTCATCTGTCAGGAAACAAAGACAATTATATCTGCATGTGAGGTAAATATAAGCATAGTATAAGAAATAAGATCTAGGAAAGAAAAAATTATATACTAAAACCCATATCCTATTATGGAAAACTCATTCAATCATACAAAAATAATAGAAATAAGAGGTGTATACTGAATTTTTTACAAAGAATTATACAATCTCTCCAGTTCTATATTTGTATTCCAGAAACCAAAATTGCCCCATATTTAACTGTACCATCAAGATTTTACTATCATTTACTTGTTTTTAATAAATTACAAATGAACAGTTAAAAACATTGCCAAGATAACTATAAATTATAAATAATCAGCATAGTGCAGGAGAGATGATTCAGTAGAAAAAGTTGTATTGGTATTGTCTGTAAACCACATTTTTCATTAAACACATGGGGGATCATATTCATTATTTTATGTTTAGGATTTCTGAGAACATCTTTGGATCATTGTGATATCCAGGAATCCACATTGTGAATATTATGCATAGAGGTAAAATACTTATATTAATTATAAATATTCAAAACACATAACAGGCTAGAAGAAAGTCATGCACATGCAATGCAATTGAAAGCACATGTTTAAATACATTATTCTATCTCTGATAGAATTCAGGGCTAATAGGGAGACGTTTTTCCAAGAGTGAAGTATAAAAACACAAGGAACTCTTTGGGGTTTATCTAGAAAGATTTATGCAATAAACTCTCAAAGGTCCCTTACTGGCTTTCTGAATCTGCCACCCATTCATGCCTGAAAAATAACCATTGCATCACAATCTTTGGCCATAAGTTTTCATCATTTCTTGCTTCTAAGAGCAACACATGTTTCATGATTCTGCAAACTGAGATTTCTTCAGTAAAAAGGACACCAACATGCAGGGACTACAGGGAATTAATTTTTATATAAAATTTCAATCTGGGAGTAGGAATCAATTTTCTCAACCCTTCCATAAATTTAAAGGTTAGCTGAACAATGTCTTGCACGTAGGGCACTTTAATAAGCAACTGTATTATAGCAAGGGTCTTCTTGGTAATAGTTCCAATAATTCTATAACTCAATAATTCTAAGTTGAAAGAACAGAAAATAAAATTTCCCTCTACCTGATTGACTGCTTGTAAGTAAGAGCTAAATTTGTTATCAGATTTTACATTTGCCACAATTTAGAAACATTAATTTAGACATCTATTTTGGGAGAAAAGAATTGAAATATAAATGTTCAATTACTAGGTACACACAAATAATCTCAGCTTTTGGAAAATAGCAGGAATGTCCCATGTGCAAGATTGCATGATCTACATTGATGAAATTTAGCAAAATTACTCAGCAAAACTAATCTTATATATCCAATAATTTATTAATTAATAATAGAAGAACAGTAAATATGATAAAATATTTTTGACTTTGTAATTAAAAGAAAGACACTTTGTCACATGCAGTCTCAATACTATCCACAAGAAAAGTTTGAGTATTATTGAATGATGAAATGTAAATAAAAAAGCCTGAAAATCTAAGAAGCAAAACCATCTAACAGCAAAATTTACCTGCTTTGAGAAAACAATAAATGAAATAAAATCTAATACAAAAGACTTATTAAGTGAACTGATTGATCTATTTACTAAAATCATACCAAAAAGTATTTTTAAGTCTCAAACAAGTATTTAAAAAGGGAGCTGCTCAATAGCAGAGCAATAAAGATAAAATTGTCTAGATTTATGGGAAATTTAATACATGCAAATAATCATAATTCTAAAGCAAAATAAACTCTTCAAAAAAAGGTGAGGAACAATAATGATTTGAAATCATTTTGCATTAATATGGGTCAATGAGGACAAAAACTTAACACAAATTACACAGACCAATATTAAAAAAATAAAATTATTGCATTCTGGAAAAAAGAAAGACTCTCTATGCAATATGAAAAATCTCCAACATTTTCACATTTTATATGTTTATGTCAAAAGCTGGAAAATGGCTTAGGTGGAACTAAGAACTTCAAGACAAGGCCATTTTCAGGTAAATATGGATTTCAAAGCTAACTAGGCCTAGTAAAGACCAGGTCACAAAGTATAAAAATGTGGTGCAAATTTTTTTAAATATTTTTTTTAATTTTATGTGAACTGTTATTTTGCCTCCATGTATAACTGTGTAAGGGTGTCACATCTTGGAATTATAGACAGTTGTTAGCTGCCATATAAATGATGGGAATTGAACTCAGGTCCTTGGGAAAAATAATCAGTGTTCTCAACCACTGAGCCATGTCTCCAGCCCTGTGGTGCAAATTTTTAACCCACCTATGTTATTCTACTTTATCAAATTCGAATCAACATTGGCATTAAGTTGTCATATAAAAAAAGAGTTCATGTGAGTGTGGCACAATACACTATAATCTAATGGAGTGCAAGTGTGGTGTGGAGAACAAATTCCCTGCTTAGGTTATATCTTCTTGACAATAAATCTTGTTGTAGCATTTCAGATATCTGTCTTCAGTGGTCTCTCTGGGTGATTGAGATTTAGGCATTACATTTTCTAAACTGGCATACTGCTTTCAATGGGTGCACAAAAAAACAGGTAAAAGTTGAAATAAGGGTGTTTCTACACATAGCTCCTTAGTAAAATTCTGTGAATAGATTTCAGAATAACATTACTCAGAAGCATTTGTTTCTTGCAGAATGTTTTAAAGACACCAGTGGGCCTGGAAGGAGGGAAATTCTGGTTTCAGGATCTGACCAAGATATGGGAAGGAGCAACCATACTAGCTTCCATATGATACCATTTGCTTGTTCCTAATTATGAACACCAGACCCTCACTCACCATGACCTGGTTTCTCAGCTCACTCATGTTCTCTGCTCAGCTCCCCACAGCAGCAAAAATGACACACCACACCAAATTACTGGTGCAAGCTCCACTTCAAAATCAAACCTGAAACAGAAAAAAAGGACAATGTATCAATCACTTGTGACTCCTAGGTCTCCTAAAAAGTGCTGATTGGCCAATGAGGCTTGGACACTTGACATTTGGTGAAACTAAACTTAAAGACACAGCCTGACCTTGAATTTCATCCCAGACAGAAACATTTTTACAGATCAGCAGAGATATGCATATCAATAGCCAATAGCACTAGGTCCTGACTCCATTAGCTGATCAGGCTATTTGCATCCCAAAGACGTTTTCGCCTTTTGTTCTGGATACAATGTGAGGAGCTTTCTTTTATAGCCTGCTATATTATGCAGGATGAGATAAATTTCTGTCACACGGGAGGAGAGCCCAGAATAGCTACAGAAAGAAAAACATACCAATGAATTGCCTCTGTCAAATTCACTTTGCTGTATAAGTTCTTAACAACATTTTAATTTAAAAATCTTTTTTTCTATAACCCCCACTCCTTTCCATTGCTCAATCTCCCTCACTACATCACCAATTCCTAGGGCACTGAATTTAAAGGTGAGGCAGTTCAGTCTGGCATATTTTATTGACTTAGGTCCAATTCCTTTTTCCAGTACCAAGGCTGAGTAAGATGCTTGTTTGTAATAAATGGACTATGTAATACCAGTTCATGTACCAGAAATAAACTCTCATACTACTCCAAGAGGCTCCCTAAAATTCCCATGGTGTCCAATTGTAATTTTTATTCAGAGTGTCTAGTTTCCTTTCATGAAAGCTTCTCAGCAATTATTTTAAGTCAGTGAGCTTCCAATAGCTGGGGTTAACCTCACGATCCTTATTCCTTTGCTCATGTACAATCTCTGTTCCCTCTTTAGCTGAACCAAGAGCTCTACCCCATGCTTACTTGAGGATCTCTGCTTCGGCTGTCATTAGTTGCTAGATGAAGTTTGTATAATGACAATTATGGTGGTTATTCATTTGATTATAAATGTCCTATTTAGGCACCCTCACCACTATTGCTTAGACATCTTGTGAATTTTAGGACATTTTCCTAGCAGGAGGTTTCTTTTTAACCCCCAAATGGCTTCCCCTATCAAGATATTTAATTCTAAGTTCTTTCTCTCTGTTGCTTCTCCCACTCAAAAACCTCATTCTCTTGTGATCTTTTCTCATGGCTCTCCAGAGTTATCTCTGGAGAGATACACTCTTTGTTCATCTTTTCATTAAAAAACTTTATTTTCCAAAATGATAATATAAAATAGTGACAATATGTAACAATTCCATTATGCAGAATGAATAGTGTTGAGATCAAATGAAGAGCAAAAGACTATTACTCTGTTTAGAAGAAAGTTTTTAGATGTTTTGGCATGTACTTAAAACCATATAAGTAACTCAGACTCCTGGTTTAAAGAACTAGAAGGCTATTGTTCAACTTTCTATTGTTAAACAGCTAATGTGGAACTAAATGTTCCAGTGCCCATGAGTCATTCTAATAAAAAAATCTCTAAACAAATACAGAGAGAGTTATTCAATCAGTTCTGATGGAGCAAGAACCTTTACTAATATTGCTATGTTTTTATACAGTTGTGCACTAATTTAATAAACAATAGTGTTAACAAAAATCATTCTTCCTAGCTCGATTTCTTTATAGGTATTGCACTTATGTGAGGACTATAGTTTTTATTATTGTTAAACTCTCTAGAAATTAAAATCTCTTTCAAAAAATAGTGCTAAAATGTATAATGACTATACTTACTTAGATTTTTGCATCAGCAAACTCATTAGAAAAAAGTATATATATAAATTTATGATGCCTTGTCATTAGAGTAAAAGGATCAGTGAAAAATACAACCTAACCAGGAAACCAAAATAAAATAAAAGCCCAAAATATACACCTAAAAGCAACACATTTTGGTCTGAAAACCAGAACTAAAGAAACACTTTCTATCATTTACCAACTAAGCACACAATCAACTCATCCCTGAGCATAAATTCCAGACATTACATAATATGTTCAAGCTCAGGGATTGTAATCTGACCAATTCCAACCTTGAAAATATCCTGCCTAGAAAGTTTCTGCCCCTTAGAATCCCTGTATCAGGGGGCTAGAAAGATGGCTGAGAGGTTAAGAGCACTGATTGTTCTTCTAGAGGTCCTGAGTTCAATTCTAAGCAAACACATGGTGGCTCAAAATGATTTGTAATGACATTTAGTACCCTCTTCTGCATACTATATACATAATAAATAAATATTTTCAAAATAGAAGCCCAGTAACAGGCCTGGGCCTGCTCAATTGACAGTTACCATTTTTCACCCTGGCACAGGCAACAACTCTTCTAAATTCTTCTCTCCAAAATAAATTTATCAAATAAGTTTTGAGTGGAGACCTTCATTCACTGGAGCAAATCAGAAACTGCCAAGGGGAGTGGAGCAGGGAAACACTTGACACCTCTGCTAGCAAACTCCTATAAATCACCAGAGAAGACTACTACATTTATGTAGTGAAACCTCACTGCCTTTGATTTGAACATTTATTAGATGTAAAAATTCTCTTGAGTGGAAGGCTCTTTTATGTATCTTTTATCATTTACCTTGATATCTCACTCCTGGTTTTAAATATTAACACCACTTTAAATTTGTGCTATTGAGATCAACTTTCAAATTCTAGAAGACTAGCCTGACATCATTTTTCCAACTTGAGGAAAACAATTATAATCCTTCTGTTCAACCAAAAAGTGGGAAAATTCTCATCTACTTCAGTGCATCCATCCATTCACTAGACAGCACTCACTGTTCATATAGAATGAGACACCATATGGCAATGTACTAGGAGTTGGGGTCTCTGGAAATTCTGATCAATCTAGTTTTATACTCATTTGAAAACTGAAAATTTCATCTATTGCACTGCCACTAAACACTACACATATTCAGGAAAATTGCTTGTTCCCTCCTCCTATGTTTGGCTCAAAACTGAAGTGTGCCAATTCATGAAGGACTCCATGAAGGCAGATGATATAGTAAAGAACTTTTTTTTAAACTTTATTTATTTATTATTATTTATTTATTTATTTGCCTTGGTGTTTGCCTGGGACTGGAAGTACAGACAGCTGTTAGCTGCCATGTGGGTTCTGGGAATCGAACCCGTATCCTCTGGAAGAGCAGACAGTGCTCTTAACCACTGAGCCATCTCTCCTGCCCCAGTAAAGAACATTTTTATCTATTCTAACCATGAACTAGAAAATATGGATCAGTCTCCAGCTGATGTGTGCAAAGCTGCAGAGCTGACAAGATTATGCAAATGATGCTGTAAAGACTAAAGCCTGGCTGGCTGTATTCAAATTAATTGCAGTTTCTACTTGGTCTGTCTTTTCCAGGTGTTTCTTCTCAGTACATATTAATTGTCACGAGCAGAATCCCAGGCATTTCCCCAGTGGTCAGCTGGAGACGAATCGGACAGAAAGCCTAGACACTCAATGGCGGTTCAATAACCTTTTACTGATGCTTATTCAGAATACACAATCCACATCAAACACATTAATCACACATTAATATACATTAATATAATCATACGACCTTTTCCTCGCCGTTATGTCCACACTTTCTGTCAATGCCCCCGGGGTGGGAGTAGTCAGGCCTCGGTCGCTGGTTCGGGCGGCAATTTGCTCGGACTCTGTGATCCCCGGGCCTAGGATACAGTCTTTCAGCATCCCGTGAGTTGACCAGGTTGGAGGGAGTCTCGACTGCAAAGCCTCCTCAGAGTTCCAGGTGTTAGTCTCTGAGGGCTAGCTGGAGTCCTTTGCACTTCAGCCACTAGGCTGGAGTCAAAACTCAGCAGGCTTCGGATCTGGCCTCCCTTAATAAGCTAATCCGGTGGCCAAGCTGCATCACCATGGTAACTTGGTGAGGCAACCTTCTTTCCTTATCTATCTGTCCGGCCTTTCACTCTGCCAGAGTAACTTTGGTTGGAGTGCTAGGAGAGTAACCTTCTGCTTATCTTTTGCTCCCCTCTGAACCTCTATCTCATTTCTCCACACATTATGGCTTTCAGGCTAGCCTAGACTTGTCCTAAAAGGACTTCCATTTTATGCTCTTTACATTAATAAACCTTTTAAGTGCTATTTCCTTAAATTTTTTACATCCTTCTGAAAATGTCAGAGAGTAAAACTAAAATGGAACCAATGGACATGTGGAAAGGTATCAACACACTACAGAAAAATCAGCCACATATTGCATGTACTTTGACGTCAACTGTGAAGAGAAGCTGAGAAGCATAGAGAGTTCCAAGTACCAAAGATACAAACATCTTCGAGTAAGGTTTATAAAGAGCCATTTAGGAAGGTTTACAGAACAAAATCAAGAAAGATTCAAGCATGTATATTCTGTGATATAGCTTTGCTGTGTCAAAATAAAATTGTATCATATTTTTAATCCAGACTGTATATACCAGCTTTTTCAAAGTGACCTTTAAATAACTAAACAGCAAATGCATTCTCAGCATTTATCAATGGTAAGATAAATACAACAGGAATTTTGAGATGTGAAGAATTAGTACATGCTCTTTAATTGCAGTACCCTATATCATACATGCAAACCAGTATTATAAAAACATTATTTTTATTAAGACTCTTTTCTTTCAGATGACCCTACCTTTTATAAAATTGTTAAAAGTAGACACCACAACCACAGAATGGCATAGTATCTTACAGCAAGTTTTGTGAATTTTGTTGTTTTCCACAATGCATATACAACTGTGTTTATAGTTTTGGTAAGTATAATATAATAGAATTAAACAGTTAAAATTTATTTAAATATAGAAAATTATAAATATTATATCACTTTTATTTTTTTATCTCTTTATTCCATTCCATCCCAAATCCCTATCAACTTCTACCATGTTAAATATGGGTGAATATGTATGTGTATATATGTCTATATACATATATATGATATATATAAATAAAATCTCATGTGTCCATTTCTGATGATATACATATATGGATAATTGGCTAAACACATTGTAATGACTAATCAAGTAGAGAACTCATTCCTACCTGAGGCTATTCATTCAAATAAAAGACAATTTCACGGGGCTGGAGAGATGGCTCAGCAGTTAAGAGCACTGTCTGCTCTTCCAGAGGACCCGAGTTCGATTCCCAGCACCCACATGGCAGCTAACAACTGTCTGTAGTTCCAGTTCCAGGCAAACACCAAGGCAAATAAATAAATAAAGTTTAAAAAAAAAGATAATTTAACTTTTGAATTGTCATCACATGTTTTGCGCTGACAAGGCTGAATTGAAGAGAAAACATAAACAAGAACAAAAAACTTACATTGGAAATTATGTTACCTGGTAAGAGCAAAGAATATTCTTTAAGAGCATCCAACTTCCATTTCTAGTACATATAGAAACTCACTACTCAATTAATCCTAGGATTAGTATGATTAATAGTTCAGATCCCAACTCCTGGTATCCTGGTCAACATAAGGAGACTTGGACCATCAACATTATATTTCCAGAGTCAGGAAGATCACATTCAGGTTTAAAGCCTGTGCTATAAAATCTACATACACCACAGCACACAACACACACACACACACACACACACACACACACACACACACATGAAAATAAAACAAAACTGAATAATATAAAAAGAAACAGAGAATTGGGACAGTGAAATACCTTTTGATGTTACTTCAATAGTCTGGCCATAGAATTGTGTTCACACATAAGTATGGCTCACTATAGGAGTATATGCCATTAATTCCTATCATTAAACTGAACATTTGATTGAGAGCCAACAATTTGTCCAGTAACCTAAAGTCTTGTTTGAGAGCTGGGTGTTATCAGACACAATAATTATAAGAAAAACAACAGGAACAGCATCAATCTCTTATCAAATTGACAGGATACACAAGAGATAAGTCCCCAACAGGGCCTGAAGGCACAATGAAGTGACGTGAAAAAGTTGCCCAATTGCCTATTGTTTCTAATCCTGTTAAAGTGCCTTCTGCTGCCAAAACTTCATGTGGTATTTGCTATTATTGGTTAACTGAGGAAAAAATTATTAGGTCAAGGTATTGTAGTGAATAGAAGGTATTATCACTTTGACATAAAAGCCTGGCCTCTTGGACAGCAAAGATCTGAGAATCACCTATGGCCTAGGGGAAAAGTGTCTGGGGCATGGCTGGAGATCTATTTTAAGATACATGTGCACATACACAAATGCTCTTGGATGGTATACCTGAACTGATGAGTTCCTCAGGGAACCAATCAAGCCTTACCAGAAAATGTATTACTCCTTAATCCCAATTGAATCAATTCTTATTTTCTTTGAATTCTTTAATAAATGATGTTTCTTTATCAGTTTCTGGTGCTTATTATTAGAGGATTATGTAATAATATAAAGCATCTAGAAAAATTCACAGAAAGACCAAAGAAAGTTAAGTAGACAGATACATATACAGATAGATATACAGAGAAGAGAAAGAGTGGAAGAGAAGAGAGAGAAGCAGAGAGAGAGAGATTCATCACATTAGTTCTCTGAATCTAGAAAACACTGACTAATGCACTGGGATTTTCAGTCAAGTATAATCCCATAAATTAAATCCTAATTTTTTTATTTAAACTCTAACTACACATATGAAAGACTTAATGCAAATCTCTCAGTAGCACATTATATGCATTTGGAGAAAATAACCTTTGCTAATGTAAAAAGGTAAGGAATATAAAAAATCACTAAAGCATAATGATCAATGTTATTTCTCATAAAAATTTTTTAAAACCATATGACTCATTAAATATATGGTAAAAGTTTATTATTTGTGTTGATCAAGGGCTGTGTCACACAAACAGGGTAACACAAACTAGCTTATCACTAAAAAGATACTCTTGGCTGTTGCACACATCTATAATCCTAGCATTTGGGATGTAGAAGGATCATCCCTAGTAAGAGATGAACCTGATCTACATACATGAATTCTAGGAATCTGCCCAACAAACCCAGCTGAAATACATCAATTAATTACAAATGTAAAGGTCAGTATAATTTAGCTAAAACATTTCTAAGTTTTATAGCACAAAGAAACCTCTTTCTACAAAGTCTCAATAATATCCACAAAATATGTTGAATCTTATCTAAAGTAGAATACATAAAACAAAAAGACCCTTAATACCAAAGAAATGAAATATCCAAACAGTCCCATTACCTTACTGTGTGAAAACCCACAGATAAAGTAAATATTAATACAAAAGAATTAGAAAACAAAGGGCTTGATCTATGTACTCTAATCAAAGAAAAATACTTTAAAATATTAAACTACTATTTTTGAGAATGGAAGCACCTTAATGGTAGAGAATCAGCATAGCATGAGCTGTACCTGCATTTTACTTCAAGATGAAAATTACCTAGAATGATGGGGACACTGAAATATGCAAAAAATATAAATCTAAAAGCAAATAATCTTTTTAAAAGAAAATCTGAGTAATAATGATACTTTAGATATAATTTGAGAATAAAGAGTCCAAAAGTTATAAAAAGAAATGAATAAAAAATCACATGAATTTAAATGAAAACTATCTGGCAGAGCTGTATTTTCTTTTTCAAGAATAAAACAAGAAGTTTATAGCCCACCAGTCCTTAAGAATGTCTATGATTCTGTCATACCTCAATGAGTAGTTTGTTAATGTCCCCTGTTTGATATAGATTTGTGCCTAATGGCAGGGTGGAAATTGAGTACTTTGTAGTGGTTTGTGAAAAAATAGCTAAAGAATCTTGTGTGAATCCTATCAATAAAATTTCAAACAGGCCTGCTTAGAAGTAGTCATTGCTTAGTTAAATTTTAGTTTGTGAGATTTAACATCTCTTTAGCATGGGTAAATCCTGTATATCAACAATTTTATTTTTACACATCACAACTTATTAGTTAAGTGTTACCTAGCACATAAGATGCCTTTAAAAACTTCAAAAAATTAACTATAAATGAATCTTACATGTTAAGTTTGAATGCAAAATGCTAAAGTTCTAGAATGTGCTAGGGAAACTAAACTTCTTGTTATTTGGCAACCACCTTTTAAGAACTTGACTACAAATATGTTTCTACAAACAGCTCCCTCCTCTCAATTCTATGGGTGGGTTTAAGCCACAAATAAAAGCTATGTAGAGGCTTGGACTAGGACCAGGTAGTTTTAAGGACCATGAGAGACTTCAGAAAATAGGGATTCTCGCTGAAGGTAAAATGCAGGTTCCAGAAAAAATCACACTAGCATTTGTACCTCAATGTCTAGTTCATCTCATCTTTTGATAGCAGCCCTTCACTCACCATGTTGCAGTTTCCCAGCTTGGCCATGTCCTCTGCTCAGCTGCCCGCCATAGAACAAACAGCACAAAAACACAAACCTTTGGCACCACTTCCTCCTCAAAGAAAAACCTGAGTCTAGGAAAAGGAGGATCCCACCAACCATTGTGATTGACAGGTCACCTGGAGGGCCTGATTGGCTAGTAAGGCCTGAGTGACAAGATCACCTCCCAGGGGATTGAACTGTTCTTAAAGACACAGTAAAGTGGTCATTGACCTGACCTTCTACCACAGATAAAAACAACCAGAGACAAAGATCTCTTCTAGATCACCACAGGTGCATTTCAATAGCAATAGCCTCTGGTTCTAATAGCAAATGATGCTATTTTCCTGGACTCCATAGGCACTTTCAGATCTCTAACTAGCATTTACAACCCACTATAATTTGCTGGGTGGTTTGTATCCAGTAAGATTTCTATGATTAGTTTAAGTTTTCTGTTTGTCCTGTGTTTACTTTAGTGTTTCTATGTTTATTTTAATTTTTTGTTATTATTTTGAATTTTTTTAGGAAATTGGTTTATGGGTCTTCTCACTGTATTTGTAAATAAGACTGAAATTTGATAAAGTTTCCAAATGGACTAATTCAACCTGCAGAAAGTCTACAGACTGGAAAACTAATAGACCTCTGTTTTGCTTGATTTGGAAGATGGAATCTCAGTTGAGGTTTGGACTACTGGCACCAGAATATATGTTTGTTCTACTTTTATGCTTAAATCTTACCATTCTGTTTCAATTTTTTTGTGACTTATGAGATTATCAGTTTTGGAAAGACATAGAGTACTCTTACTTCCAAGCATTTTACAAAGAAACACAGGCAGTGTATGAAACTTCTGAAAAACAGGAGAATATTACCAGTTTGTGGACTATTGGTATCTAATTTCATGGTGCTAGGGTGAGGCATAAGCACCTTCGGGCCCAGATATTATAGGATTGAGGTATGTCACCTATGCAAGAAAGTGCAGGGAAAACTGCAAAGAACAGATAGCAGTAGAGAAGGGCTTTCCTGAACCAGGGTGCAACTGAGAGTCAGAGCTAGTGTAAATCTGATTTCTGGACTCACAGACACAAAGTGTCCTGCAGAGGTTCACTTCCAGTGGGACCAAGACAAAACAGAAAGCCACTTTTTATCTGCTTCCCTGATAAACTTTTTTTTTAAAGATTTATTTATTTATTATGCATACAGTTTTACAGAAGAGGGCACCAGACCTCATCATAGATGGTTGTGAGCCACCATGTGGTTTTGCTGGGAATTGAACTCAGGTCCTCTGGAAGAACAGTCAGTGCTCTTAACCTCTGAGCCATCTCTCCAGCCCCCCCCCTGATAAACTTGATACAGGCACAGGATGGATTGGTTGAGTGGCTACAGAGACATAAGGCTAGTTACTCAGTCAAGTGATGACAACTCCCCCACCCATGTCATAGCTGCCACCAGATCCTTAACTCCTTTAAGTCCTTAAACTGTTTTCTTTTTAAAAAATTCTTTAATTTTAAAAGAGTATGGGATTTGGTTATTTGAATCCAATATAAATATCTGTCATCATTTGTAGAGGTTGATTACAAATTATTATTAATTACTGTTTTAAAACATTCTACTGCTAGTTTCAGATGCTTCACTGAAGTACTGATACAAATTTACAGTAGGAGTTTTCTCCTTTAATAACTTGTATAAAATGTAGGCTGCCACCAAATGTACTAATCAGAATCAAGATAAGTTTTACATTTAAGTTGGTTTTACTTTTAGGTACATCGGTCATAGCTTCTAAGCAGGGTTTAACTGTATAATACTAGAATTTATTCTGTAAACCAGGCTGATCTCACATTCAAAAATTTTTATTCCTTCTGTCTTCTGAGTGCTGGTATTAAAGCTGTGCATGGACGAAAACAATTGAAGTTTGATGTCATCATCTCAAATAATCCAAATTACAGATAGTCCTTAAATTTTAACATTTAAAATTAATCCCTCAGATGTACACAAATGTTTGTGTTTTTGTAAATTTCACAAAAATTCCTAGTACCAAGAATAACAATCACAACATCTAAGACAGAAGGAAGAAGTCTTTGCTTTCAGCTCTTCTCTATTCTTTTTGTTCTTGCCATTTTAAATTTTTTTCTTCTGTCTTGTATAAATTATGATTCAGCACTGAATATTAGTATGTTTAAACCCATAATCTGTCCCTTTTATTATAATTTAGAAAATTTAGAAAAAATCATTCACTTTAACTTTACATGAACAATTTCCTTTTCCAAACTTTCCTAAACTATGTCAATGCCTGTTCCACTCCAGAAGAAGGCTATCCAAAAGGATACATTAACAAAAATGATATGTGGGAAATATCTATAATTACTGGATCAAAATGAGAACTCTGGTATTATATAATCTTATATTAACTAAAATATAATACATATTTTTAAATTTTAAATTGAGTGCCGGGGCTGGAGAGATGGCTCAGCGATTAAGAGTGCCTTCCGCTTCTCCAGAGAACCTGGGTTCAATTCCCAGCACCCACATGGCAGCTAACAACTGTCTGTAGTTCCAGTTCCAGGCAAACACCAAGGCAAATAAATAAATAAAGTTTAAAAAAAATTAAATTGAGTGCCATAGAGTTACATCAAAACTTTGCCCTAATAAAAACTGATAAACAATCATTTTTTTTAGGTAAATAAGGGGTGATCAACATTTATTCTTAATAAAATTTAATTAATAAAACACACTGATAAGTTTTCTCAAGAGAATATTTAATGTCAATATCTCTAGGAAAATACTAAGTAAGTTTTTTTGTCTGGTTTTGTTACAAGTAATGCTTTTTGCGCATATGGAAGTACAAAGAAAAAGAAAAGGATATGTTTTGAAGTATAATATCAATTTGTAGAAAACCATAATTACATGTACAATAATACATAAAATATGCTTTACATGCCACTCTAGTGTATGATATCTGAGACATTAAAATTACGTAAGCAGAATGCATATATGCTTGCTCCACAAAATTCAAAATGGATCATAAGAGATTACTTTGCATTAGAGATGATTGCAAGCTGTCAGGCTGAGAATGGAACAAGAGTCATTAGAAAGATGATCCTAGCAGAGATCCTAACTAGTGATCTGTCTCTCCAGACATATGCAATATATTATTTAATATGAAAATATTTTACAGTCTTGTGATAGTCTAAAATGTAGTAAGAAGAAAGCACACTGGGGAACCTTAGCCATGAACTTATAAAGACCTTTTCTAGTAAGGCAGAGATGCTGAGCTCTTGGTTAGAAATGTGAATTCAAGGGGCTGGAGAGATAGCTCAGAGGTTAAGAGCACTGACTGTTCTTCCGGAGGACCTGAGTTTGATTCCCAGCATCCACATGGCAGCTAACAACTGTCTGTAATTCCAAGATTTGACACCTTTACACAGTTATACATGCAGACAAAACACCAATTCACAGAAAATAAAAATAAATAAATCTTTAAAAAAAAAAAGAAATGTGAATTCAAAGATGTGTTGATATTTTGTCATTATATTTAAAAACTGAAAAATGACTTTTAAACATATTAGCTAAACCAGACCTGAAGTACTCTATCTTAATTTTGGTAGAGAATGTTTAATTCAGAAAACTTCTTGTAAACACCAATGTTCAGTATAACATATATCATCACACATTTTATGATAGTGCTAGAACAGAAATAACCTACAATTATAACATACACAAACATACACACATGCACACAACTTTGTAATTCAGAATCACAAATTGTATTTGTACTAGCCAGAACACAACTGTGCAGCTGGAGGTTGTCTTCTAAAACATGGCTATTAAATAATTCCATCAATTTAATTGGAGTGATTATAGGCATGAAATAATACATATTGGAAATGTTTCTGTTTATAAATTGATTCTAGATGTAAGAATTCAAGAATCTTCTGGAAGCAAGTCATCATTTCAGTGGATAATCTTATAAATATATGTGGATATATAATACATATTTAATAAAACCTGACTATTGGGGACAGAGCACCCAGCCAAATCCTAGGGAGAAAGCTCAAGAAATTCTTAAAACTTGAATACAAAAGTAAACAGCTGAGTCTGTCACACACACTTTTAATCCCAGCACAGTGAAAGCTGTGATTGGTGACCTCCACCCTTAATCCCACAACTCCAGAGACAGAACTTCTGTTTTGTGAGTTCAAGGCTCCATTAATTTTAACCTGGTTGGGTATATAGGTAACTGGGAGAAGCTACTGGCAGTAGCAACCAGGAGAGTTGCTGAGAAAGTTGCAAGACAGCTGGGTGAAAATTGACTGTGGTGCTTCCTCTCTGATATTTTAGCCTTCCCCAGATATTTGGCTCTGAGTCTCATTCACTCTACAACAAATACAAGCTAATATACCTCTAAGAATATATTGCTTATACCTTTCAGCTATTTTTCAAATGAGCTTCACCTAATTACATTTATATGATCAAATTGTTGGTCCAGGACATTTCCTTATCTGAAACAAAAATATTAGAAAAAATAGAAAACATTATTGCAGATGGTGCTGGGTCAGGATAAATAGCACAAGGGATGGAGCTAAAGCCTGGCAGTCATAGTGGGAGTCAGAAGGCACTGAGAGATGTGAATAATCACAGGTGTCTGCATTCCTGTGGTGTCAACAATATGGACAATGCAGTCATGATGGTACTGGTTTGTTCTTCTATCATGTGACTTGTGACAGAAGCACTAATCACCCCATATACTTTCATGACTCTATGACTCTGTGAACTCTTGACCTGTTCTCTCTTCCACCCAGCACCTGCCCCTGTCCATGATTGAGAATCCATATTACAGTGATGTCACTAGACACTCCCATGTAAAAGAACCCTCCCTATGCTTAATGAGACAAACTTGCGGGCCATATTATGTAGACCACAGTTTACTTTTGACCACCTATCATTTGTGTTAATGTACCATTTTGGATAGACTTCTTCTGGAGATCAGGAGGCATTGACATATTTTAGGAAAGTTTGGAAAAGGAAATAATTAATGAGAAGTTAAAGTGAATCATTTCTTCCAATTCTTTAAAAAAAATCCAATTGGCATAAATGTTAGAGATAAAGAAAATATGATGAAGGAGACTATTTCTGGGGTTAAACATACTAATATTCAATGTTGGATCAAAATTTATAGAAGAGAGAAGAATGAAATTTAAAATGGCAAGAACAAAAAGAATAGAGAAGAGCTGAAGCCAAAGTCATCTTCCTTCTGTCTTAGCTGTTGTAATTGTTAGTCTTGATACTTGGAATTTCTGTAAAATTTACTAAAATCCAAAGATTTGTGTACACCTGTGAGGGATTTTTTAAAATGTTTGAAAATTAAATGACTATCTTTAATCTGGATTATTAGAGATGATGAGATCAAACTACAGCTGGTTTTGGCCATGCACACCTTTAAAACTCAGATTGAGAAGCAGTAAGAATTTTTGAGTGAGATCAGTCTGACTACAGAATAAATTCCAGTATTATACAGATAAACCCTGCTTAGAAACTGTACCAAAAGTACCCTAAAAATAAAATCAACCAAAATATAATTTATCTTTAATCTGATAGGTATATTTGGTGGTAGCCTACTTTTATACAAGTTATTAAAGGAGAAAGCTCTTACTGTAAATTTGTATCAATATTTTAGTGAAGCATGTGAAAAAGCAGTAGGATTTTTTAAACTGTAATTAATAATAATTTGTAATTAACCCCAACAAACAATAACATATATCTACATTGGACACAAAATACCAAATCCTATATTTTTTTAGACTCATTTTAAAAAAAAAAATAGTTTTAGGACAGAAAGAATTTAAGGTACTGGTGGCAGCTGTGACACTGGTGTTGACATGACATCACTTGCCTGAGTAACTAGTCTTGTATATCTGTAGCCAATCAACCACTCCATTCTGTGTCTGTATCAACTTTACCAGAAATTCAGATTAAAAGTGGCTTTCCATTTTGTATTGGTCCCACTGGAAGAGAACCTCTGTTGTACAGTTTTTGTTTGTGAGTCCAGAGGGCTGTTATCCACTAGCTCTGATTCTCAGAAACAAAGTTAGGTCTTATTTGCACAAAAAAATAGTGAGAAGACCCAAAAGTCAATTTACCAAAAAAAAATTTAAAATAAAAACACAGAAAATTAAAGTAAATATAGAAAAGCAAATGTAAACACAGGACAAACAGAAAACTTAAAATTAATAAAAGAAATGTTACTGGATACAAACCTCCCAGCAAAGTATAGTGGGCTGTAAATGCTACCAAGAGATTTGGAAGTGCATATGAAGTGCAGGAAAATAGCAGGATTTTCCCTTAGAACCAGAAACAATTGCTATTGAAATGCATATCTATGGTGCTTTAGAAAAGATCTTTGTCTGGGTGGAAGGTGAGGTCAATGACAACTTTACTGTGACTTTAAGAACTGTTCAATCCCTTGGGAGGTGATCTTGTCACTCAGGCCTCACTGGTCAATCAGTTCCTTCATGTTACTTGTCAATCAGAATTGTTGGTGGGTTCTTCCTGTTGCAAGATTTAGGCTTGGCTTTGTGGAGAAACTGGTGCCAGAGGTTTGTGTGTTTGTGCTTCCACTTGGAGCTGAGCTGAGGACATGGCCAAGCTAGGAAACCACAACATGGTGAGTGAAGGGCTGCTATCAAAAGATTTGGTTAACCAGCTACTGAGGTGCAGAAGCTAGTGTGGAAGTTTTTCTGAAATCTGGGTATAAACCTACAGCCAGATTCCTGATTGTCTGAGGTCTCACATGGTCCTTTAAACTTCCTGGTCCTAGCCCAAGCCTCTATAAAACTTTTATTTGTTGCTTAAACCTGCCCATAGAATTCAGAGAAGGGACCTGTTTTTAGAAACATATTTGTAGTCAACTTTTGAGGAAAGGTGGTTGCCAAACATCAAGAAGTCTAGTTTCTCTAGAACCTCCTTGAAATTTAGCATTTTGCATTCCAACTTAACATGTGAGAATTATTTATACTTAACTTTGTGAAGGTTTTAAAGGCAACTTATGTGCTAGTAACACTTAACTAAACTAACTAAACACTAAACTAAATGCTGTGATGTATAAAAATAAAATTGTTGAGATACAGGATTTATCAATGATAAAGAGATACTAAATCTCACAAAATAAAATTTAACTAAGCAATGACTGCTTCTAAAACACCACAGAGATAAGTGTGTGTAAGAAGGCCTGTTAGTAATTTTATTGGTAGAATTTACACAGGATTGTTTACCCATTTGTCTCCAAACAGATACAAAGTAACTCTGATTTACACCCAGCCATTAGGCACAAATCTATATCAAACAGGGGATGTTAACAAACTACTTGTTGAGGTATGACAGAATCCCAGGCATTATTAAATATTGGTGTGCCATAAAGTTCTTGTTTTATTCTTGAAAAAATTATAGTTCTGCCAGATAGTTTTTATCTCAATTGGTGAACTTTTTCTTTTTTTGATTAACTTTTGGACTATGTATTCTGAAATTATATCTAAAGCCTCATTATTACTCAGATTTTCTTTTAAAAACTTATTTGCTTTCAGATTTATATTTTTGCATAGCTTAGTTTCTCTATCATTCTAGGTAATTTTCATCTTGAAGTAAAATTCAGGTACAGCTTATACTATGCTGTTTCTCTACCATTAAGTTGCTTCCATTGTCAGAAATACTTGTTTGATATTTCAAAATATTTTTCTTTAATATAATTTGATTACATAGGTCAAGCCCTTTGTTTTATAGTTCTTTTGTATTAATTTTTACTTTGTGGGTTTTCACACAGTAAGATATGGGACTGATTGAATACTTCATTTCTTAGTTTTTAAGGGTTTTTTTGTTTTATGTATTCTATCTTTAAATAAGATTCAAGATGTTTTGTGGATAGTATTGAGACTTTGTATAAAGAAGTGTCCTTCTGCAATAAAAACTAGAAATGTTTTAGCTAATTTAAACTTACTTTTACATTTGTATTTAATTGATGTATTTCAGTTGGTTTTGCTGAGCAGATTTCTTGGAATTCATCTATGTAGATGAAGCTCATCTCATTCTAGGGTGATTCTTCTACCTTCCAAATGCTAGGATTATAGATGTGTGCAACAGCAAAAAGTGTCTATGTAGAGACAAGCTAGCTTTGGTTACTCTGTCTGACACAGCAGTGGAGTAGAGCAAACATGAACATGAGGCAAGGATTTTTTATTGAGTGGATTAGTTCAGAGCTTCTGGGTTACTCTTCTGGGATTGGTCCAAGTTCATGTCTATTGCACCTGCTATGTATTTGTTAAGTGCTTTGAACTCTAGTGATGTTGTAACATTTATTAATTGTTGTTTCCCAATATCAGCTGATCGGCATGTCTATCTGGAGATTATCTGTTTCTTTCACAGGAAGAGAATATTTGGAATGTCAGGTATTACTCTTTAGGTGCTGGCTCCTCCCAGAATCGTGCCTGCTTAGAGACTCTCAGAACCTTTCCTGGTACTAGACTGTCTGTCTTTCTTGTCAGGGCAGTTGTGTGGTCAAGCTGCTCTGAGGCACACAAGAGCCGGTACATTTACCATACATAATAATTTAAGTTCAACATTCTGGCTTGAAATAAGGAGTGCTAATGTTTAGGCATGTTTAATAGAACATAAGTGCATTTTTTTTTATTTTTGAGCTGGATAACAGGACTCCTAAGAGATAAAAAACCTACAAGTTTAAGCACACACTAAAATTTCTAAAGCAGCAAGTACTTCAGACATAAAACAAAAGAAATGAGAGTCAACATTCATTAAGTAACACCTTTTTTGTGTGAGAGAATTTTGTAGAGATTGTGTTTTTGAGAAGTCTAAATTATTTTACATTTTCATAATAAAATATGATTTTTTTATTAATACATTCACTTTTAAAAAAAACAAAAAACTTTTTTTGTCCACATTGCTTGGTGAAAGCTTATCTCATTATTAACCATTCTTTTAAACATACAGCATTCCAATTTTTTATCTTCAGTTTTAACAACTAGAAAATACATACATACCTCTGGGAAATTTATTAAGTCAACCTGGTACTAGAGTAAGATATTTCCATTTAGAAATAGTTGTCAAATTTTATTCAGTACTTTAAATTTATATATTTTTATCCTTATTTGCATTAGTGTTTTACCTGCTTAAGTGAATGTTTGAGAATTTCAGGTCTTCTAGAAGAGTAGATGAGAGCCACTGTTTGAATGCTGAGAATTGTACCTGTGTGTTCTGGAAGAAAATTCAGTGCTTTTAAGTGTTGGGTCATCTCTCCTGTCTCATCATTCAGTCTTTGACTACAATTTTAAATGGTAAATTTAGAACTCCACAAAGTTTATATTCACCTTTTTTTATAATTGGAGCTTTGATGATGATGTTTTATTTTAAATATTAATTTATTTAGTTATTAAATTTTAGTAAGTTCAAGTTAATAGTGACAAAAATTAGCAAATAAATAAGTAGTTGCTTTCAACCAAGTTGCAAGTATCTATCAACTTGATCAACACAAATAACAAACTTTTTCAATGTATTTAATGGCTTATATGGTTTTAAAAATTTTTTTTATCAGAAATAACATTGATTGTTATGCTTTACTGTTTTTCATATTCATTAGATTTTTACATTAGCAAAGGTTATTTTCTCCAAATGCATATAAAGTACTACTTAGGGATTTGCATAAAGTCTTTCAGATGTGTAGTTGGAGTTTAAATTAAAAAATTAGGATTTTAAGTTATGTTATTATAATTGACTGAAAATCCCAGTGCATTAACCAGTGTTTTCTAGATTCACATAATCTAATTTGATGAATCTCTCTCTCTGCTTCTCGCTCTCTTCTCTTCTATGCTTTCTCTTCTCTGTATATCTATCTGTACATATATATATATCTGTCTACCTATCTATCTTTGGTCTTTCTGTGAGTCTGTCTAGATGCTTCATACTATTAGATAATCCAACAATAATTAATGATAATCATAATTATCAGGGGCAACTGATAATGAAAAGTTATTTATTAAAGAATTCAAAGAAACAATAATAGATACATTTGGGATTAAGCAGTAATACAGTTCCTGAAAAGGCTATATTGGTTCCCTGAGGCTTCACTCAGCAGGTCATGTACTCCACCCAAGAGCATAAGAGAGTTGTGGCTTTGTGTATATGTACCAGTAACTTAAAATAGATCTCCAGCCATGCCCCAGATACTTTTTCCCTAGGCCATAATTGATTATCAGATCTTTGCTGTCCAAGAGGCCAGGCTTGTATGTCAAAGTGATAGTACCTACTATTTACTACAATACCTTGACCTAGTACATTTTTCCTCAGTTAACCAATAATAGCAAATACCACATGAGGTTTTGGCAGCAGAAGGCATTTTAACAGGATTAGAAACAATAGGCATTTGGGCAACTTTTTCATGTCACTTCTTTGTGCTTTCAGGCCCTGTTGGGGCCTGATCTCTTGTGTATCTTGTCAATTTGATACATGGTATGCTTTATTTAAATCATGGCTTGAAAATATATCTAAGCACTTTTAAAAATAAATTTGTAGTCTTCATAATTTTGACCCACAGGATTTCTCCAAATTTGTTCTCTTATCTTATAAATTTACAGTTGAGTCCCTGCCTCTTTTTACCCTGGTGACTAGTTGACTACATCAGATAGCTCTCTGAATTTGGTTAATTAGCCATCTATAGCAACAATACCAGCACTACAGATATTTTTAGTGACCTCAACAATGTAGACATTACTCAGCAAAGTTCTTCTCCCAATGCTATGTTGGATACATTTACTGGTGTGTGGTTAAGTAGAAGACATTGGTCTGGGCCAAGAATTTGCTAGAAAATTCAGGACCAGTAGTAACTTTTGGTACTACTTTTTTTTTTTTAACATTCCATTTATTTAATTATTTGCCTTGGTGTTTGCCTGGAACTGGAACTACAGACAGCTGTCAGCTGCCATGTGGGTGCTGGGAATCGAACTCGGGTCCTCGGGAAGAGCAGACATTGCTCTTAACCACTGAGCCATCTCTCCAGCCCCTTGGTACTACTTTTTTGTCTTTTGTCTAGCTACTGGATTTCCCAATAATAGGAGGGCCCACAAAACTAACTTTTTTGTTTCAGCTCTCCATACCACACAGTCTGGAGATAGCTGCCCTTTGCTCACCCATTCCTGTCTGTGTCAAGGAGTTTCTTGTTCACCAGAGTGGAGCTGTCAAGCTGACCTGTTGTATTTTCACAATAAAATCAAGGTTTAGCACACAATGACAATTTCTAACTTTCTTAGCAGAGGTGTAGACCTCTCAGAATTATCCACATATCTAATTGGCTGGCTTGCTAGGGTTTCTCATTGGCACTGGTGAACTGTAGGAACAAAACACAATACTTTCTAGCCCAAGTTTCCAAACCTACTTTAGGATGGATGAAGATTTCTGCCTAATTTCATATAAAGTCTGTTAAGAATAAACCAATAAATTCAGCTAATCAACCAATGATGGACAAGAAGAAAATACAGTGAATAAAGGTTATTATAGCCACAGTCAACACAGCCTTTAGACTGATAATCACAGCCCCGTGTGTAGAAAGAGATGAGTTCTCACAGTCCATAGATCCTCTCCCCAAATACCCTGGGCTGAGAGGCCTATACCAACTCCTTTAAGAATATACTATATTTTAGAGAAAGAGCATTTTCTTTCTCAATTTATCAGGGACATAGGGAAAGCTTTATAAGCTTATGCCTATTATAATACTCAAAGAGACCTAATTTTAAATTTGTTGTAAGTGATCTGCACTACAAAATTGACAGTTATGTATAATAATTCATTTGAAGTTGAATTGAAGGGCTTACAAAAAGGCCTCTCATATACTGGGTAGCACTGCACTTTAAACTGTGATGTAGAAGAGTTGAATTGGTTTCTTTAAATCTCTATTTAGTTGTTAATAATCTGTGCCCTCTTCTACCTGTGTGGCAGGAAATTACTCCACCCAGCATACAAGCTAGCTGGCAACATTGTATCCAGCAAGAAGAAAACGTGCCTTTGAAATGCAAATAGATAGCCTGGCCAGCAAGTGGAGTCAGGGCCAAGTTCTATTGAAAGGCATATCTTTGTTAATCTAAAAAAAATGTACTCTGTGGTGAAATTCAGAGTCAGGAATGTTGGGGCATGTCTTTAATCATTGTATAACCCTATGGAAGGTGCTCTTCTCACTGAGACCTCATTAGCAAATAGGATTCTTTACTTGTCCTCCCAGTCTGAAGTGGTGCAGGATCCTTCCTGTTACTTGCTTATGGCTTGGATTTGAAGAGGAGCTTGCACCAGTGAGTTTCTGGTATGCTGTTTGTGCTGATTTTGGGAGCTGAGCAGAAAGCATGGAGCACATGACAAGCCAGGTCATGTTAAGTGAGGGACTGCTCTTCACAGATGGGATTGAATATATATAAGGTGTGGAAATCAGTATGGTGGGTCTTTTCAGGATCTGGGTAGTAACCCACAGCCAGAATCACTCTCCTACTAGATAGGATGCTGTCCTTCAAACTCCTTGCACCAATTAAAAAGCCATTAAATAATGTTGTTTCATAGGCTGAATCTATTCACTGAAATGGGACCAAGAATTTCCTAAATACCTTTTAGTTAACTTCACATGTTTTAGTGTATGCAGGAGGAACAAATTGCTAAATTTGGAGAGATCTATTCTCTCTTGTACCTTTTTGAGAATTAGCATTTTACATTTAATTCTTAAGTGTAAGACCAATATTTTGTGTTGGTTGTAAAAGGCATGTCTTTGTTCAGTAGAAATTCACTGGCAAAAAAGATGTAGAAGAGAATAATTAATGACATAAAAAATGTACCAATATTTAAAAAATAGTAAGCCTCACAAAATAAGAATTTAGCTAGTGAGTATTACCTCTAAAATATCCTATAGATAAGTCTATGCTAAACATTACTTTTAGAGATTAAGATGATAAGATACACTCAAAATTATGGAGATATTTGCTTTCATACAACTATAAACATGCCACACTTGATTGACAACAAGCCACTAACACACACATACTTATATCAAATGGGGAATCCTATAAGCTATCCATTGAGGAACAACAGGATTACAAGCAACACAAAGGTCTTATGTGCCACAAAGCACTAGTTTTATTTTAAAAGCATAATTCTGCCACGTCCAATATGACACCATGTGACAACTGTTTAATTAGAAAACCTGGTTGATTAAGTTTTATGTCCAGAGTTCAGTCACCCACAAAGATCATCAACAGATCAGGTTTGATGCTAGAGCAAAAAGTCTTTCTATTTACAGGCTTGCTTGGGTCATTCCATCCACCTAGTGCAGCAACAGATGAGATTCTGAAAAGCAGAAGAAATTAATTTATATTGGAGGGTTGCTATGAGCTTCAGAGCTATGGCCTTGCAGTCATGTGGTTGGTGAAAGCTCAGCCTAGGGGTACCTGGTATTAATTATTTGGCTGCTTTGAATTTTAGGTATTTTTTTTATTTTTTGGTTTCCAAAATGCATCACTGTATTCTTTCTCATGAGGTGGTCACACATAAACTTTGAGCATGTGAAAATCACATGGTTTCTTCAGTGCTCCCAGGTAAATCCCAGCTCTCCTGAAGCTCTAGTCCATCCTGAGGTTTCAGATGTTAAAGCTCTCACCACAGCCACACATGCCTTTGATGTTGGAGTTATTGAAGACAAACTCACTGGACAGTTTGTCCTCCACATAGTCCATTTCTGTTCCTAAAAGTGTTAACTGTGCTTTCTTTTCAGTGAACACTCTGACTCCATCTTGAAGAACTTCTTCATCAGAATCTCTTTTTGTCTTTGTATACTCCAAGGTGTAAGAGGGGCCATTACAGGCCCTCGTTCACATGCCAACTTTTAGATCCGCATGTTCTGGCTTGTCTTGAATAAGCTGTTTTATCTTGTTCACAGCTGAGAGGGTCAGCATGAGCGCCGCCCGCATGGGCTGCAGCTTCCTTTTGCTCACGGCCTGCACAATGGCGTGAACCAACGACGCCAACATGCCCACGTTACAGCGCCCACAGCCTGGGGCCGGAGTGTGATAACTCAACCTCTTTCCATGGACACTGCTGGTGCTTTGATGAAATTTTAGGGATGTTTCAACATTTAGCTGTGGCTCTTAATGTTTACCTCCAAGAGTATATTAGCATACATGTACCTGAATACTATCTGTTCTATTGTGAAAGTCCTTTTCTTAGGAAAAATCTGATTGGAATGTCAGGTATTTCCCCTCAGATGCTGGCTACTCCTTGTAAGGTGTCTACTCATAGGCCCTTTCTGAAATGTTCAGATGGTGCCAGCAAGACCCTGCTGTCTGTCTTCTATTAAGCTAGTGGTGAGGGGGCTGGAGAGATGGCTCAGCGGTTAAGAGCACTGTCTGCTCTTCCAGAGGACCCGGGTTTGATTCCCAGCACCCACATGGCAGCTAACAACTGTCTGTAGTTCCAGTTCCAGGCAAACACCAAGGCAAATAAATAAATAAATAAATAAATAAATAAAGTTAAAAAAAAAAAGCTAGTGGTGAAACTATTATGTGGTCAAACTACTCTGGGCCCCACTGAAAGACTTGCATCCTAAAGTCAGGCTTCTATTTATGCCCTCAGGCAGGGAAGAGGAACATTTTTAAGTAATCTAGTACAGCCTGAAACCAATATCTTTATGCCTTTCCCGAATAGCTTAATGTATTGATAATAAAACAGTACCTTCCTTCAAACCAGAAATATGATTGGAAAAACTGGTATTGATCTGAAATAAGGGCAGTTATGGTGAAATTGTTTCATATTGAAAGAACCACATGAAGCTCTGATTATCATTGTAAAATCTCTTTTGCCCTTGGAGTTATAATCTTTAAGGCCAATGTGGCCTTAGTAATGTTCTTGAGATATCCTGTGTTTCCCTTGTATGGTATTGTTTGATTATCAACCTTCCTGATTGAATGCCTGTTTCTCCTGACTTTTTAGCAACCATTTACTTCAATTTTCTTTATAGAAGTAATATGTAAGACACTTCTTAAGGGGCTGGAGAGATGGCTCAGTGGTAAAGAGCACTGTCTGCTCTTCCAGAGGACCAGGGTTCGATTCCCAGCACCCACATGGCAGCTAACAACTGACTGTAGTTCCAGTTCCAGGCAAACAGCAAGGCAAATAAATAAATAAAGTTTAAAAAAAAATGACACTTCTTAAAATGCTTACATGGCATGCATTTTGTGTAAAATGCCCTCAATGCTTTTATCTTTTCTATTTTCTACTTTTGCCATCATTTTCATTCTCTACAACCTTCAACTCAGAATCATGTCACTAAAGAATTACCTGCTGTTTCATGTTATTGGTACACAAAATTTCTGGGCATATATTATCTGTGCAGTACCCATTTGGCAAATAAGTAAACCTTAAAGTTGTCTTCTCTATTTAAATTATTGAAAGTCTAAAGTGGGCCAGGAAGGTAAAAGCATAAGAATGACAGCATATGTTGAATGCAATAATATGTGTAAGCTGTCTCCTTTTTGAGCATTAGGCAGATATGTGGACATATAATCATTAACAATATATTTCTTTTTTTTTTTTAAACTTTATTTATTTATTTATTTGCCTTGGTGTTTTTGCCTGGAACTGGAACTAGAGACAGTTGTTAGCTGCCATGTGGGTGCTGGGAATCGAACCCGGGTCCTCTGGAAGAGCAGACGGTGCTCTTAACCGCTGAGCCATCTCTCCAGCCCCAACAATATATTTCTTTATTACTCTCCTAGGTGTGTTAAATTTTCTTTCCCTGGGAGAGCATATTAATTTTAGAATAAATGCATTTTCATTTTGTTAGCAAAGTGTTTATTGTACAAGTGCTTTTTGTAGCCTAAGTTGGCCTTCATTTCATCTGTTCTCCAGTTCAATGATCTAGCTATTTTCTGTACTACATATTCAAAGTTCTTAAAGTAAATAACTGTACCACCTTGGTGTTTTTACATTATCCATTTGGTTCATGCAGTTGACTTGCTAATGCCGGCACAAAAAAAGGATTTACATGTAGAGTAGCTTCTCTGTTTAGAAACATAATATAAAGATCAATTTATAATGTACACATCTGGAGACAAATAGCTTTAGAGACACAATTATAAAAAAGAGTTTGGGGGGCTGGAGAGATGGCTCAGTGGTTAAGAGCACCGTCTGCTCTTCCAGAGGACCCGGGTTCGATTCCCAGCACCCACATGGCAGCTAACAACTGTCTGTAGTTCCAGTTCCAGGCAAACACCAAGGCAAATAAATAAATAATAAAGTTTTTTAAAAAAAAAAAAAAGAGTTTGATTTGGTGGGGGCATTATTTTTAATTTCCCAGCTTTTCTTACTTTATGTTTTGTGCATGATCATAGACCAAATTATGTGGGTGAACACACTGGGAATATTAGCTTGAGCCAATGAATATCAAATTTTTGATTTGAATCTCTCTTATACAGTTATGTTCTATTTTACTTGACAGAGTTACTTTAGCTCAGATATCTGAGAAACAGGTCATTCACTGAAACCTTATATGTCAAGTTCTGAAGCTCAGCAGCTGTTATTTACATTTGGACTATATTAATCTATATCTTTTTAAAAAAAACACTTTTTATTTATTTATTTGCCTTGGTGTTTGCTTGGAACTGGAACTACAGACAGTTGTTAGCTGCCATGTTGGTGCTGGCAATCGAACCCGGGTCCTCTGGAAGAGCAGACAGTGCTCTTAACCACTGAGCCATCTCTCCAGCCCCCTAATCTATATCTTATCAAAGATATTTCCTCTACTATATAATTTTTAAAGATGGCATAACTAATACTTTTTGTCATAAAGATACATTATTTTTGTTACTTTTAATATACCATATTTGTATTAGTTTTAGATATGTTCTTTAAAAGTATATTGCTTTACATAACTTGCTTCCATTCTCTGATGATTTTATTTCTTTATAAGTTTTATTCCTTTTCTCCCAAGTGCTGTTGATTATTAATTTCTGTGTAGAGTAATGTCTCCTCTATCTTACTTAGTCTTGCCTCTTGCTATGTAATTGAGTATTGCTTTAAATATCTAATTCTGTCTCTGTTGTCCAGAGCTGAGAAGAAATTTCTGCAACTCTTCCTTGTCTGGGCTTTGAGTAGTCAGTGAGTAGAAAAACTAGACCAGTTAATGAGTTACCTCAAATCTCTCTGGCTTTAACTGGAGACTTTTAAATAAAGAGGGACCTGTGTCATAATTGAGTTTATTGAGCAACTTGTAGAAAGATAGTCTGGTGGATCCTCTTTAAGCAATACATGATTAGAATGCTTCTAAATTTCTGCTACAAAAAAGCTGTAATGGGGTGTTTAAGTGAAGTTTAGTTCTAGGGAACAAAAAATATTTCTGTATTCCACAAATTTCTGAGGTTACCTTGTGATTCACAGGAAGATAAGACAGAGTCCCCGTGTTGTCTCATAATCTATGTGGGAGAAAATATAGTTTAAATTGTTGTATGTCATTTTGGTATTTAAGATCAGTGGGATTGGGTTTACTTGATATCACAAGAAGGCATAAGAAACTGTAGATACATAGCAAGAGATCACCTTAATCTGCCTTTGTTCATTGTTTTTTATTCTTTTTATACTTTAACATACATTCCACACATTTTTGATTATTGTAAATTTTTAGTCAGCTATGTAAATTTTTGGCATTGTTGTTTGTAAGGATTTGATGCATCATGTCTTCAAAGATCATTTGCTTCCTTCTTTATTTACTTAAGTTTTCTTGTTCTTTTTCTTGTTATCTCATAAAAGACTCTTGGTTTATTGGATAAAACATATAGGTTTTGCCAGCATTCTCAGCAAAATTCTTGACCAACAGCAAAGCTGAGAGAGAGAAACTCTTGTACATTTTAAAAACTTTCTGAGGCACAATCATATATAAAAATGCAATAAACTTGTTTCAACTTAATTGTGACTTATAAAGCTATTACAGAAAAACAAGTTCAAATGTGACACTTTAATTATTTGTTCTTTTGAATTGTATTTTTTTAACTTTATTTATTTATTATTTATTTATTTGCCTTGGTGTTTGCCTGGAACTGGAACTACAGACAGTTGCTAGATGCCATGTGGGTGCTGGGAATTGATCCCCGGTCCTCTGGAAGAGCAGATGGTGCTCTTAACCACTGAGCCATCTCTCCAGCCCCCTTGAATTGTATTTTTTAAAGTTTTTCTTCTCTCACTTGATTTAGACTTACAAGTAATCAATCATAAGAAACAAAATGATGGGGCTGGAGAGATGGCTCAGTGGTTAAGAGCACTGAATGTTCTTCCAGAGGACCTGAGTTCAATACCCAGCAAAACCACATGGTGGCTCACAACCATCTATGATGAGGTCTGGCGCTCTCTTCTGAAAAACTGTATGCATAATAAATAAATAAAATCTTGAAAAAAAAGAAACAAAATGTTTTCTAAAATTTCTTAACAGACATCATTTTTTATTGTAAGACATTGTGCTCCTTTTATTAGGGAAAATTATTTTTTTTAAAGTTAAAACATCAGAAGCCTTCAAGCAAATCTCTTTAAATTTGGTGGATTGACTTTGTTATAAAATTAATTTTCTTTCTTTTTTTTAAAAACTTTATTTATTTATTATTTATGTTGGTGTTTGCCTGGAACTGGAACTACAGACAGTTGTTAGCTGCCATGTGGGTGCTGGGAATCAAACCCGGGTCCTCTGGAAGAGCAGACAGTGCTCTTAACTGCTGAGCCATCTCTCCAGCCCCTAAAATTAATTTTCTAATATAGACAGATGTAAGAATAAAGTATATAAGATGATTGATGACCAATGATTTTGTAGTTGATTTTTATTAGAATCTTTTGGGTAAGTAGGAAAGTCTAGAACATTTTGAGGAAGAGAGAAAGTGAGTAAAATATATTTAATTTTAAAAACTGTTTTAAGTTATAAAAATAAATTAAGTAAGAAAAAAATAAAGGGGTCATGCAAAAAAATCCATTTATTTTTGTTAAAGAACCATGGTATATATTTGTGAGTATGGCTTTATGTCTCTTTTTATTCAGTGGTGTTTTTTATTGTTGGATTTATTATCATCTAATAGTATTGTATCTGCAAAATGAGAAATCTCTAACAAATTTTATTCAGAATTTTTTGTTCATTGACTTCTTTGGGTACTTGCTGGTTTAGAAATCTTCTTTGGACAGACAGTTTTAGTTATCTATTTTTGATTGTAAATGCCTGTCTCTGCCCATTTCATAGTATATCATTCATTGTTTTTCAGTTCTTTCTATCTTCATGTTTGGGTTATTGCTGCTTAAGTGATTGATAATAGTATTATATTGGATTTAAATTTTTAAAAGCTTTTCATATATTATTGTCTCTATGTCCCATTTTGCCTCAGCTGTGAGCATGATATAGCCTAGAGACATCTCTTTGTACATCATTGTTGCTGTGCCTAGAACAGAATATCTGACAGAGAATATGTTGGCTTTGATTGATATGGAAAGATTCCTTGATGGAGTATGCAATATTTTTGAACAAATGCCATGGACTTCATAATAGAGGTAGATTAGAGCAAGACAGTGACAAAATAAGAACGAAAGCCAAGAAGCAATGTTACATATGTTTTGCCTTTACCTATTAGCTTGAGTTTTTATCCTAAACTCCCTCAAGGAAGGACTGTGGTTAGAAGTATCAAGACAACAACACAAAACTATTAATTTTCTCTGTTGCTTTTAGATAGAAAATTTAATCACTGTAATAGAGAAAGACAGTTGAAATAAAAAAAGGCACCACAAACATGACTTTTCTTGGAGCAACACACTTAATATTTTTAGACCTTCTCTTACTATCTTGAGTAGAATTTTTTTGTAGTTTTGTTATCCAACCAAGGTAAGACAGACTTGTGCCTAGTTTGCTCCCAGCTTTAGAGTGCTAGGTGCATATTCAATGGCAGCGGGATCCGGATGTGTTTCTAGGGCATGAACTGGCCTTTGGAGCCCATTGTTTATAAAAAGATATCTTGCCAAGCCTTGATGAAGAATGGATAGACTTTGTCCTGCCTCCTCATTATATACCAGACTTATTTGAGTCCACAATGTAGGTATTGCTCTCTCTAATGTGTTTATGGTGTGGGATATAAATTAAATAGAAAGAAATTGTTGGAGAAGAGATAGGGAAAATTGTTTTTGGTACATAAAATGGAAAAAGAAAAAACTACAGCAATTCTGAACAAGGCTAGGACTGTTAGAGGTATTAAAATTTTTGAAGAATTTTGAGGCTTAAGTAATAAAAGACTTTAATATTTTTATATAATGATGATAAGCCTAGTTTTGATTTGGTTTATTTTGACACATTCTTTTTATGTAGCTCTGGCGTTCCTGAAACTTGCAAGTACTCCAGGCTTGCTTTAAACACTCAAAGACAGATGTTCTGCCTCCTCTGATTTTCAAGTGCTGGGTGTAAAGACTTATACCAGCATGATATGACTCTGTGTTAGATTTTTGAAAAAGTCTTAATATGTAAATTTGGAGGTCTTGAAAATGCTGATTAGAATAACTTGTCTTTAAGTGCAGAGGACTGCATGCCTCTGACTTTGGATCCCTGAAATTATACTATATACTGCCACACCACCTGAAAATACTTTTTTAACTTTATTTATTTATTTATTTATTTATTTGCCTTGGTGTTTGCCTGGAACTGTTACTACAGACAGTTGTCAGCTGCCATGTGGGTGCTGGGAATTGAACCTGGGTCCTCTGGAAGAGCAGACAGTGCTCTTATCCGCTGAGCCATCTCTCCAGCCCCCTGAAAATATTTTTTATATAACCACTAAATATTAATGTTGGCTATACTGTAAAAAATAAAATAAGCTCAATCTAAAAATTTTGGAACATACTTACATATTTTGTGACATTGTAGGCCAAAGTAGTTTTAAATCTATATTCAACTGAGAATGACCTTGTCTTAATGCTCTTCACCCACACAAATAACTGTCCAGGTTATGATTTAAACATGTAAAGTGTGAAAATGTTCCTTTTTTTATATTGCATAAGTTCATGTTCAGTGTTTACGAAAAAGATTTTTCATTTAGTTCTATATTTATTTTGTTTACTTTTAGTCCTTTTTTACCCACATATACACAAATTAGTTCTCAATCATCAGTAATGCATTGCATTTATTTTTAAAATCTTATTTGCTTTTAGAATTATAATTATTTGCATATCTTACATTTCCATTATTCTAAGCAATTTATTGGAGTGAAACCCAGTCAGGGCTGATGTTAGGCAGTTGTTCTACCACCATCCTTCCCCCTTCCTTAGAAATACTTGTTAGATATTGGTAAATAAATTTTGTGTAATTTCAGTAAATATATCAAGCCCTTTGCTTAGTAAATCTATTGTATTAATTTTTATTTCATGTGTGGATTTTTCTCATAGTGGAATATGCACATTTTGATGACTTCATTTTTTTAGTTTTTAAGGTTTTTGTTGTTTTATGTTTCCTATATTTGTATAGACTGAAGATTTTATTGTGAAAAGAATTAAGATTGTGTACGAAAAAAATGTCCTTTTTTGTTACAAATCAAAAAATGTTTTAGCTTAATTACATTTTATTTTTAAAAATTGTAATTAATAAATTATTGGTTTTATTTAAGCTAGTTTTGCTGAGTCACTTTCCTCGAGTTCATCAATAAAGACCAAGCTAGTCTAGCACTTTTGATAATCCTGCTATCTCCCAAGAGCTAGGATTGTATCTGTGTGCTCAGTAACATATTACTTATTTCCCTAATGTTTGTATAATCTAGGAAATATATTATTTGCTAACAAATACAGCACTTGCTTTCAACTAGACAATTAATGTAATGAATGTTGTCTGTTTATCACTTGGATGTTAAAATTTTTGAGATTGAACTACTTACTTACTTTCAAGATTCATTTTAAATGCTGTGAAAGTATGGAGAAAAAATTGTTTTAAAAAAGTTATCAATACTTTTCTTTTCTTTTTTTCTTTTTTAAAAAAACTTTATTTATTTATTTATTTGCCTTGGTGTTTGCCTGGAACTGGAACTACAGACAGTTGTTAGCTGCCATGTGGGTGCTGGGAATCGAACCCGGGTCCTCTGGAAGAGCAGATGGTGCTCTTAACCGCTGAGCCATCTCTCCAGCCCCCATCAATACTTTTCTTTGACAGTACCAATGTACGAGAAGGACCCAGCCATGTGTCAATTAAGAAATAAAGTTTTCCAATGGTCCCAAAATGAATTCTCCTAAGTTACTGAGACCAGATTATGTTTTGTGTAGGGACATTCCATGCATTGTTTTGTCAGAGCACTAGATATGCTTAGGCATTTTGGCATTTAAGAACATTTTGTTGTTTTTTGTGAATGAAGGGAGTCCTGGTTGAAAACCCTAACCCTAACCCTAACCCTAACCCTAACCTTTGCTTTTATTTACTTCTTTAGATTGAAAAAGGTTTTATTTCTGATTTTGTGGAAAACATTTTCTGTGGCATGGAGCTGGTATTTTTTCTAGACTTATTATTGTTTTTTTTTAAATAAACTTTATTTATTTATTTATTTGCCTTGGTGCCATCTCTCCAGCCCCCTAGACATATTATTTTTAGGTGTGCTCTTGTCATGGTTTTCCAGATTTCCTGGATGTTTTGTGTTATGACGTTTTTCCTTTACTGTTTAATATTCTTCTGACAACCCTATATTCTCCTTTGTATTTTTCATGCCAGAGATTCTCTGTCCCAATTCTTTCATTCTGTTGGTTATACTTGACAATTGTAGGTTTTGTTGGTTTTCTCACATATTTTATTTTTAATCATTTCCTCATTTTGTATCTTCCTCATAGCTTCTATTTTAATTTTGAAGTCTTAAAGTATTTTATTTAACTCTTGATGGCTTCTTTTCTTGTCTTTGCTTTTTTAAATGGATTTATTGACTTTTAGATTTTTTTCTTCAATATTCCTATGGAAATTTTTAGTATTACTTTAAAGAACTTTATTATCTTCCTTACACTATTTTTAACATGATATTTTTCATACTTTTGTACATTATGATGTTCAGGTTTTACAGTTGTTCAGTGGTGATATATTACTCTTTATATTATTGTATATATTCTTGCACTGATGTCTATCAATTTTTCCCCAATTGGTGCAAGCAGTATCTGTGTTTCAGGGCATTTTTCTAAGTCTGATCTTCTCTGACTGTGTTTGTCATTCAGGGAATATTTTTGGGTCTATTCTGAGTTCCTGGTCCAATCAGAGCTGACAGATTTTGTGTCTCAAGTTGGCTCTGTGATCTCAGTATCTTGGGTTAGTTTAAGGCAGGGTGTGTGACTTGTATATTGCTCAGTCCAGCAAAATGTTACTGTAGATGCCTGTTAGTAGAAGTCTTCCCTGACAGCCTGCAGTTTGTACAGCACTGAGTGGGGCTGGGTGCATACATAATTTTAAAAGTATACCAGATACCATACACTAAAGTGGGATGTAAAAAATATTTTAGGTAATATTTTACATGTAGTTATGTTTTTCTACAAATTAATATAATACTAAAAAACATATCCTTTTCTTTTTCTATGTACTTCCATAACTTTAAGAAGCATTACTTGTAATAGAAAAGACAAAAATACTTGCTTAGTCTTTTCCTAGAGATGCTTATATTAAATGTTCTCTTGAGAAAACTTATCAGTGTGTTTTACTAATTTAATCTTATTAAGAATAAAATTTGAGCATCCATTATTTGCCTGAGAAATTTTTTTATCAGTCTTTTAGGGGCAAATATTGGATGTAACTCTATGACCCTCAAGTTAGGATGTAAAATATCTAAAAAAAATAATTTGAACTCTTATTTTCTACCTTTAAGATCAGAATTCTCATTTTGATCCAGTAATTGTGGATATTTCCCACATATCATTTTTTTTTAATTTACCTTCTTTGATAGCCTTCTTCTGGAGTGGAGGAGGCATTGACATAGTTTAGTAAAGTTTGGTAAAGAAAATAGTTAATATGATGTCAAAGTGAAAAATTTTTCTAAATTTGCTTTGAAAATACAATTTGCCTAAACTTTAGATAAAAATAAGGTATAAAAAAGAGAAAAGTTCTGGGGTTCAGCACAGTAATATTCAATTCTGGATAAAAGTTTATGGAAGAAATAAATTTAAAAATGAAAAAGCAAAAATAATAGAGAAGAGCTGAAACCAAAGTCTTCTTTTTTCTGTCTTAGCTGTTGTGAATGTTATTCTTGGTACTTGGAATTTCTGTGAAATTTACAAGCACACAAAGATTTGTGTACACTTGTGAGAAATTTGTTTTACATGTTTTAAAATTGAAGGACTATCTTTAATCTGGATTATTTGAGATGATAAGATCCAAGTTCAGCTGTTTTTGCCATGCTCATCTTTAATACCAGCACTCAGAAGGCAGAAGCAGTAAATGTGTTTGAGTGTGAGAACAGCTTGGTCTACAGAATAAATTTCAGGAATATACAGATAAACCTTGTTTAGAAATTAGAAACTTTGTCAAAAGTACCAAAAAATAAAATCAACCAAATTATAACATTTATCTTTAATCTGATTCTTACATTTGGTGGCAGCCTACTTTTTTTATTTTATTTTTTTGTTATTATTATTATTATAAACAAATAAGTCACACTTTCTATCCTTGTATATCCTTATTTAAGGTCCCATCTCCTTCCTAAATCATCAGTTCATTCTCTTTTCTCCACAACTCCCCATCCTTTCTCTCTTACTCTAAATTTGTATCAATAATTTAGTGAAGCATCTGAAACTAGTCATAGGATTTTTTTAAACTGTAATTAACAATAATTTGTAATTAACCTCTACAATTGATGACAGATATCTATAATGGATTCAAATAACAAAAACTCATATTTTTTTTAGAATCAAATTTAAAAAAAAAAAACAGTTTCAGGACATAAAGGAGTTAAGGATCTGGTGGCAGCTCAGACACAAGTGTGATAGGTGTCATTTGCCTGAGTAACTAGCCTGTGTTTTTGTTGCCACTCAAGCAATCCAACCTGTGCCAGTATCAAGTTTACTAGAAAGCAGATTAAAAGTGGCTTTCAATTTGATCTTGATCCCACTGGAAGTGAACCTCTGTAGGACATTTTGTGTCTATAAGTCCAGAAAGCAGTTTTCCACTAGCTCTGATTCTCAGTTGCACCCTGGTTCAGGCAAGGTTTCAATTATAAAAGCCTTCCTCTACTGCTTCCTTTTCATTGCAGTTTTCCCTGAACGTCCTTGTATAGGTAACATGTGTCAATGGTGTAATGCCTTGGCCCTGAGGTTCTTATGGCTTACCCTAACATCATGGAATTAGGTGCCAATATTCCACATACTGGTAATCTTCTCCTGGTTTTCAGAGGTTTGCACTGCTGCCTGTGTTTCTTTGTAAAGCTAGGGAACATTTGGGAGTAAAAGTTACTCTATGTCTGTACAAAACTGTTAATCTTATAAGTCACAAAAAAATGAAACAGAATCAAAGTATTTAAGACCACAAATAGAACAAACAAATATTCTGGTGCCATCAGTCAAAACCACAACTGAGATGCCAGCTTTCAAATCAAGCAAAATATATTTGTCTTAGTTTCCCAGCCTGTGGAGCATCTGCAGGTTGAACTAGGCCATTTGCAAACATTTACAAATTTAGGTCTCATTTACAAAAAAAAATAGTGAGAAGAACCAAACATCAATTTACCAAATAAAAAAAAGTAAATTCAAAATAAAAACACAGAAAATTAAAGTAAACATAGAAACACAAAAGTAAACACAGGACAAACAGAAAACTTAAAACTAATAATAGAAATGTTACTGGATACAAACCACCTTGCAAAGTACAGTGGTCTGTAAAAGCTAGTTAGAGATTTTGAAGTGCAAATGGAGTTCAGGAAAATAGCATGGTTTTCCCTTAGAATCAGAAACAATTGCTATTGAAATGCATATCTATGGTGCTCTAGAATAAAAGGTATTTTTCTGTGGTGTTAGGTCAGGTCAATGACCTCTTTACTGTGTCTTTAAGAACAGTGCAATCTCCTGGGAGGTGATCTGGTCACTCAGGCCTCACTGGCCAATCAGGCCCTTCATGTTACTTGTCAATCAGAATTGTTGGTGGGGTTTTCCTGTTGCAAGATTTAGGCTGGGTTTTGTGGAGAAACTGGTGCCAGAGGTTTGTGTGTTTGTGCTTCCTCATGGAGCTGATCTGAGGACATGGCCAAGCTCGGAAACCACAACATGGTGAGTGAAGGGCTGCTATCAGAGGATGTGGTTAACCAGCTACTGAGGTGCAGAAGCTAGTGTGGCAGTTTTTCTGAAATCTTGGTGTAAACCTACAACCAGATCCCTGATTGTCTGAGGTTCCAAATGGTCCTTAAAACTTCCTGGTCCTAGGCCAAACCTCTACACAACTTTGATTTGTGACTTAAACCTGCCCATAGAATTGACAGAAGGGAGCTGTTTTTAGAAACATATTTGTAGTCAACTTTTGAGGAAAGGTGGTTGCCAAACATCAAGAAGGCTAGATTCTCTAGCACCTTCTGGAAATTTGACATTTTTGCATTCAAACTTAACATTTAAGATTCATTTATAGTTAATTTTGTGAAGGATTTAAAGGCAGCTTATGTGCTAGTAACACTTAACTAAACCAACTAAACACTTAACTAAAAAGGTGTGATGTATAAAAATAAAATTGTTGATATACAGGATTTACCAATGCTAAAGAGATATTAAATCTCACAAAATAAAATTTAACTAAGCAATGACTGCTTCTAAAACACCACAGAGATAATTGCATGTAAGCAGGCATGTTAGTAATTTTATTGGAAGGATTTACACAGGATTGTTTACCCATTTGTCTCCAAACTGTTACAAAGTACTTCAGATTTACACAAAGCCATTAGGCACAAATCTATATCAAACAGGGGATGTTAGCAATCTAGTCATTGAGGAATGATAGAATCACAGGCATTCTTAAAGACTGGTGTGCCATAAAGTTCTTCTTTTATTCTTGAAAAATTTATAGTTGTGTCAGATAGTTTTCATATGAATTGGTGGATTTTTTCTCTTTTTTTGGTAGCTTTTGGACTATGTATTCTGAAATTTTATCTAAAGCATCATTATTACTCAGATTTTCTGTTAAAAACTTATTTGGTTTTAGATTTATAATTTTTGCGTATCTTAGGTTTTCTATCATTCCAGGTAATTTTCATCATGAAGTAAAGTTCAGGAACAGCTCATGCTATGGTGTTTCTCTACCATTAAGTTGCTTCCATTCTTAGAAATACTTGTTTGATATTTTAAAATATTTTTCTTTAATATCATTTGATTACATAGATAAACCCTTTGTTTTATATTTCTTTTGCATTAATTTTTACTATGTCTATGGATTTGCACACAATAAGATACACACAATAAGATAATGGGGCTCTTTGAATAGTTCATTTCTTAGTTTTTAAGGGTCATTTTGTTTTATGTAATCTGTCTTTAAATAAGATTCAAGATGTTTTGTGGATAGTACTGAGACTTTGTATAAAGAAGTGTCATTCTGCTTTAAACCCTAGAAATGTTTTACCTAACTTATACTTATTTTTACATTTATAATTTATTGATGTATTTCAGCTTGATTTGCTGTGCAGATTTCTTGGAATTCATCTTTGTATATCAAGCTCATCTAATTCTACGGGTGATTATTCTACCTTCTAAATGCTAGGGTTATAGATGTGTGCAACAGCAAAGCATGTCTTTTTAGTGACAAGCTAGCTTTGGTTGCTCTGTCTGACACAGTGGTGGAGTAAGAGTAACCATGAGCAACATGAGGCAAGGGTTTTTATTGAGTGGAAGGCTTTAGTGGCTTCAGAGATTCTGGGTTACTCTTCTGGGATTGGTCCAAGTTCAACTTTGGGGCACTTGCTATAAATTTGTTTTTTTTTAATTTTCTTTTTTAAACTTTATTTATTTGCCTTGGTGTTTGCCTGGAACTGGAACTACAGACAGTTGTTAGCTGCCATGTGGGTGCTGGGAATTGAACCCGGATCCTCTGGAAGAGCAGACGGTGCTCTTAACCGCTGAGCCATCTCTCCAGCCCCTATAAATTTGTTAAATGCTTTGAAATCTAATGATGTTTAACATTGAGCAACTGTTGTTCCCCCATATCAGCTGATCAGCATGTCTATCTAGAGACTATCTGTTCCTTTCCCAGGAGGAAAATGTTGGGAATATCACCTGTTATTCTTTAGGTGCTGGTTCCTCCCTCAATATTGCCTGCTTACAGATTCTGTCAGTGAGAGTCTAGTTTCTGTCTGTTTTTCTTTTTTTTTTACAAAAACACTTTTATTTATTTATTTGCCTTGGTGTTTGCCTGGAACTGGAACTACAGACAGTTGTTAGCTGCCATGTGGGTGCTGAGAATCGAACCCAGGTCCTCTGGAAGAGCAGATGGTGCTCTTAACCACTGATCCATCTCTCCAGCCCCCTCTGTCTGTCTTTCATTAAGCCTGTCAGGGCAGTTGTGTGGTCAAGCTGCTCTGAAGCACACAAGGGCTGTTACCATTTCCCTATGAAATATATGTAATTTAAGTTAAAAATTCTGGTGTTAAATGAGGTGTCCTAATGTTGGACACTCATAATTGAAAAAAGTGTATTTTTTTTGAGCTGGACTCAGCAGCTTTGGCGGAGTTTTTTCTTTTATTGTACACACTTTCTTTATTATTATTATTATTATTATTACGAACAAAGAAGTCACACTTTCTATCCTTGTATATCCTTATTCAAGGTCCCTCCCCCTCCCAACACATCAGGTCATTCTTTCTTCTGCACAACTCCCCATCCCCTCCCTGGGCAGGCAGCAGGCAATTCCAAGGTCCCACTCAACCAATATTTTTTAGTTCAGTCTCCACTGCTGGCAGATCCAGTTTTCTCTTCCCTCCCTCAAGAGTGAGTCAGGTGTTTCTCTTTGGGGAGTATATTGTACACACTTTCAAGCAAGACATGTCACTGGTTTTATAATTTTATTTTTCTTGACAGATCAATAAATTGAAAAATTGAAATGAGAAGCAAGTACTTATCTGGGGGTTCACTAGAAGTTACATTCAGCAGAAATAATCCATTTTTCTAGCCCTTTTTTGGTGGAATAATGGATAATAAAATTAATAGAGCTCATCATAATTGTTCACCTAAGAGCAGAGCATACAGTGATATAAGCCACTTTTCTTTGATGTCTGTATTTATGTCCTCTATTTTTTGTATTATATAGAATTCTAGCATTGAAAAACTTAACATTTTGATATTCCATTAAAATTTCCATGTAACATAGGCTTTGAAGTAATCTATTTCAATATATCATTTACTTGATTGACTGACAACTATGTTCTTTTGGTACAAAATGAACATGCCCACAGGATTTCTTTTATAAATTTTATAATTTATATGTGTTTCTGCATAACTTTGAATTAAGAATTCTTCTCAGTGTCTTGGCTTTTACATTGAGATTATATTTAGAAACGGATTGTTAACATATAATGATTATGGTTAGAAAGTCCTCTACTTGAATGTGTCCAGACTCCCTAACAAAAACTCACATGCTTCATTTGTTTGGAAAAAAACATTGTTTTGAAAGTAACTCCCATACTCCAACTTCCTACTGTAGGTAAGACTTTTTCCTTTCTTCTCACTTTGTTGTTGTGATGGGTATTTTTATATTGTAACTGACTACTTCAGAAATTTAATAAAGGCTGAAGAACTGGGGAAAAAAGTTAGAGATCTTTTTAAATGCTTTGAAATTGAAGAATTATTTTTAATCAGAATATGTGATGTGATGAGATTCACCTTCAGCTGCTTATCTGCTATGCACACCTTTAATACCAGAACTCAGCAATCAAAAAGCTGTTTGTTCTACTTAATATAACACCAGCCTGGTCTACAGAATGAGTTTCCAAATAACATGGACAATTCTTGTTTTAAAACTACCAAAAAGTAAAATCAAGTAAAGTCTAAGAGCTATGTTTAAACTGGTTAAATACTCTGGTGGCTGAAAGAGGACTATCTGACTCTAAATTTGCATTAACACAGTAATGAAGCAGTGGAATCTAGCAGTAGGTTTTTGTTAAAAAGAAAACCTAACCAATATTAATTTGTAACTATCATCTTCAAATGATGACAGATATCTATAATCTATTGGATCTGAATGACCAAAACCTTTATTTTTCTCTTTGTAAACGCAGGCTGATATTTAAAAAAACAATTGTAGAACAAAAAGGGTTTAAGATACTGGTAGCAGCCAAGTCACTGAGGGAGAGAGGTTTCACCCCTTACCTTACCAGGTAGATCAGGATCTCTGTAGCCCCTCAGACAACCCCAAGTTTGCCTGTATCAAGTTCACCAGAAAAGCAAATTGGAATTGACTTTTTATTTTATTTTTGTCCAATTGAAATGGCTTTGAGTCCATTGGGAAGTTCTCCACTAGCTCTGAATCTTTTTTGCATCCTGCATAAGACAAGGACTATGTTACACATGATCTCTATGGGCTTCTGCATACTTTATACTGCAAAATCTACAATGCAGCATTTTATGTGCCAGGCCTCAAACCTGTAATACCTGAGCCTCAAAGTGTTTTTTGATCACCCAGGCATTAGGTTCCAATATTCTCAAACCTATCAATATTCTTCTTTCTAGAGGCTTGCACTACTACCTATTTTTTTTTTGGCAGAAAGCTAGGGAGAATTAAGGGATAGGAGTACTCTTAGTCTGTCCCATACTGTCAGTTTTGTGTCTTACAAAAAGGACAAACAGATTCATAAGATATAAGACAACAAACAGAGGAACAGAACTTCTGGTGCCAGCATTCAAGACTAAAATTGAGATACCAACTTCCAAATTAACCAAAAGAGACTCCTTTCATTTTCCCTGCTTGTAGACCTTATGAAGGTTTCTGTTAGACAATTTGCAGACAAATATCAGGCTAATCTACAAAAAACTTGAGAATGTCCAAAGGCTAATATATAACAGAATATGTAAAATAGAAACACAAAATTAAATATAGAAAACAAGAAAGACACACAAAAAAAGATATTGTTAAAACTAAATATTGAAGTCTTATAGGTCAACTCAATCCACAGAGTATAGTGGGCTATATTATCTAGCTGAAGGAGGAATGAAAAATGCCTTTGGGGTCCAAGAGTATAGCAGGGTTTCCAATTGGAGCAAGGAACATATACTAATGAAATGCATATCTCTGCTGGTCTAGAAAAAGTTTTTTTTTTGGTCTGGGGTGGAAGGCAGGAAAACTCACATTGTACTGTTTCTTTAAGAAGAATGCAACCATATGTGAGGTGCTTTTGTCACACAGGCTTTACCAGCCAATCAGGCTCTCCAGGTGATCTGCCAGTCAGAAGTGGTGGTGGGCTCTTCCTGTTTCCAGATTCAGGCTTGGCTTTGTGGAGGGACTGGTGGCAGAGGTTTGTGTGGTGTCCTGTTTGTCCTGCTGCACAGAGCTGAGCAGAGAACATGGCAAAGGTAGGAAACCACAATGAGGTGAGTGAAAGGCTGTGGTCAAAAGACGGTGTGAACCAGATTGTGAGGAGCAGGAGCTAGTGTTTGGCACTTCTGTGATCAGGGTGGAAACCTTTGGGAAGGATCCCTGTCCTGTAGGGTCCCATGTGGTCCTTGAAAATCCCTGGCCCCAGTCCATGCCTC